>JAOEHX010070274.1:0-39807 GCA_025448015.1 Bolborhynchus lineola | reverse complement strand
GCATAATCACACTATATAAAGCAATAAACTTGGAAAGGAGGAAAGACTAGCGTGGTTTCAGCAAGCAAAAGAAAAAGCAGAAATGAAAAAAACATTTAAAAAAGTAGAAATCAAGAAGTTGAAGACTGAAGCAATAAATAACAGAAGCAATAAAAAGCAGCTCACGAAAGAAAGAAAAATATATCAAAAAGTAAAACCTTCAAGAAACACAAGCTGGGGGGCAATGATAAGCTGTATGTGACATGTTCTGATACTGTTCCTTAATCATCAAAAATGTGGATCAGTGGTTTTCTTCCTCAAGTAGTATTTTATTTCTCTTTTTCAGAAAATATTTCTCAAAAAGGTTCATGTATTACAGAATTTTTTGGAATTTGTCATCCTCTGTATGTTTAGTAGTTACTTCATTTAGTATGATGGTCAAATCCTGGATTCTGTACTTAGTTTTAGTTGGCATCCTCTCTAGTAAATTAATTGTGGCCACAGGTAACGGACTTCAGGTTTTGAATCAAGCACATCTTTTAAAAGTGAAAAAAACCTGTATTCCTGGTAATTGTTATGTAATTATTGATGCATTAATCAGTTAGCAAATGAGAATTTTTGGTCAGCAATCATTGAATACTAATTTCGCCAAGTCTTCTAACTGCCGACCTGCAGACTGTGTTACTCCATTCAGTATTCTTCCAGTGGACTGGATATGGAGAGGAAAGTGTGTGGAACTGCTGTCATGCAAAGGCAAAAGAACATAGAAGGCAGGCACACTTGTTCACACAGTGATGGCCAGAGCATCAGTACATGTCTAATTTACTCTGTGCAATAAGTGGTGATCTCATGATGGAATAACTGTTAGAAGAAAGAATTCACGCTGTCTATGTGATACTTATTTAACATACAGGACAATTATATTACTATGGTATTACTTATTTTGCAATATCCAAAGGAACTGAAAACTAGCAATATTACCAGATTGCTTTCATGTCTTTCTGTTTCAAACCAAAATATATGATTGTACAAGGAAATGATGATCAAATAAAGACTTGCTACTGGGTACTGAGATACCTTTCACATTGTACTGTTTCTCTTTAATTCTCTCATGTGTGATCATTTTTCAATGGTTTTATAAAAAATATAGTAAATATTGTTGTATCTCTGTTTCTTATCATGAGTACAAGAAAGTCTAAATGCTGTTGAGATGACATGACATTTTCAGTTATTCCCACTATTAAGTTTTGTTTGATTTTTCTTTTCAATGCAAATTATTTTAATCAGTTATTGATTGGATAGCTTATGCTGCTTTGAGATTAATGTCTAAAAATGTGAATGTTACATGGCCACTGTAGAAAAAGCCCAGCAAGGTAAGTCATTGTAGATACAGTTCAGAAGGTCTGAGTTTGCAGTGAATCAAAACAGTGAACACCACTTTTGCAGCAGTAGCTTGTAAGGTAAATAATAGTTTGTAAAATATTCAGTTAATTATAGCATCTCTGCTTCATGGATGCAAGCAATATAGTTACACACTAAAAGGTTTGCCATATAGTTACACACTGAGAGATTTTTAAAGGGAATTTCATTGAAAGTATAGTGTAAGCGAACAGAATGACCTTTTCTTTTTTCTTTCCTCTGTGGTTAGCCGATTGTATAGCAAATTACAACAATCAGCTGGACAACAAGCAAACAAACCTGATGTTGCCTGAGTCAACTGTTTATGGTGACGTGGACCTCAGCAACAAAATCAATGAGATGAAAACCTTCAATAGTCCAAATCTAAAGGACGGAAGATTTGTCAGCCAGCCTGGGCAGCCCACTCCTTATGCCACCACTCAACTCATCCAGTCAAATATCAGCAATAATGTTAACAATGGCAGCGGGGATACGAATGAGAAACACTGGAAACCCTCTGTTCAGCAAAAGCAAGAGGTTGCACCCATACAGTACAACATTATGGAGCAAAACAAATTAAACAAAGGTGAAGAGCTTTTAGCTTGTTTCTCCTCCAGGTATCAGAGGAGTTTTGACCTTCTGGTGCTGGGAATCTAAAGCTTTCCAGGTTCAGCAATTACAGACTTCAGTGGTGCTTTTAGACTACTCCCTCTTTTGATTTAGAGTACATAGTTAGCACTGTCACAAAATTAATTAGCACCACAATAACCTTCAGATACTGAATTTATTATGAAAATATAAAAAGTTGTATCTTTAGAAATAAGTTAAATAAAATACAGTTCTAATGGATTTGAGATTAATTTAAATTTAATAGTAGTTAAGGGATTGGTTAGGACAGAGGCCAGATATTTTATTCATAAGCCAGATGCATGGTAGTCACATTATACTCTACCTTAAATTTTAAATAGGTCAACCCATTCTTCCCAGTTGTGGATGGAGACTAATTAAATCTACATGTTCATGTAAGCGAATGAAATTTTGCATATCAAACTCTGTAAAATTTGTATCGTGTTGTACATTGGGGACACAAATGGAGTGATCCAATTCATTTTATACTTGTTCCTAGAAAGCCTTCGATTCACATATTGAGAGGCAATGCTTCCGCACACAGTTTTGGAAACTAAATTCCTTTGTTACCCTGTCTGAAGTCTATGAATCCAGAAGCTAAAAATAAATTGATTTCAGTGTTAACGGGAAACATCAGAATGTACTTTTGTGGCCTTGAGGGCATGTTTCTTTAATATAATGTGTGGAAGTTGGAAGAAATAGGTATGTGATTTCTTGCTAGTCCTCCAGGCTGTCATGCAACCTCTTTTAATAACCTGATTTGCAAAACAGTATTCCTAGGAACTGGACCAATTCTAACTTGGGAACTTTTTGCATGGATTGTTGTAACTCAGGTGATGGCATAGTGATAAGTTATCCAGCAAAAAGATACATTTCATTACAAGAATGTTGATTTCTCAACTGGACCCATCTACTCACAGTGGAGTTCAAAGTGCAATATAAAATGTGACACCTTCCCTTAACATAAACATGTCAAAAGGAAATTCAGTTTTTGTGGCTCCTTACTGGAGGGTGAAAGCTGTATTTTTTTTTTTTTTTTTTGTAATTATGTTTTCTTTCATGAACTGTGTATTACATATCGGGTTTGGAATTAAAACATGTTTGGTTTTTATGCCCTGGAAGATACTGCATCTTTCAAACTGTGTATATTACAGCTGCATATTCTCTAGCATATTGTAGTGTGGAAAGGCCCCCTTAAAGCATTGTCTGCTGACAGTCATATATACGTATTTCAGAGTGTTGATTTACTGTTTATCCTCTGTGTAAACATCTGCAGTATGTAGGGCTTCAGCTTGGTCTCTGGAATGCAGCTAGGCTGAGAAACTATTACAGAATACACTCTGGTGTGGAATCTATCATTTTGCTCTTTTTCCCATGCTTACATTATCACAAACATTTCTGCAGCAGATGGGGACCGGATTCTTAGTTTTGTTTATTTTTGTTTTATTTGCTATTTTATGAGTCAGTATTCTGATTTGGGGTTTCTCATTTCCTAAGTCAAAGCCATCTTGCTGATGATTATACCTGTAAGCTTTTGTGATGGAAAGTAACCATTTTGATGAGTTACATGCTGTGCTTTGTTGTCACTACGTTACTTCCAGTGTTCTGTTTATTTGCTGCATGAAGAGTAACTCCTTTCTTTTCTCTGTAAATCATAATTCCTTTTACATGAGTACTGTTTTGCCAGATGAGTATTTTTCTTTGGATAAAGTTTTACAGATCTGGTTGCCAAATCTAGATTTTAAAGTAACATATGCGTATCAAGTGTTTTGGAAATGGAGAAGGAAGTTATGGTGACAGCCATTAGCCAAAAAGGGCCCTGCTGGTAGCTGGAACCTGCATGAGCCGATATAAATAGAAGTCTTCTTGAAGCCAGCAGGCGTTTAAACAAAGACCTATTCTGTTGTAAACCAAATTCTATGGAGCTGCATTGATGCTCCAGCAGATCATTCAGCCCCTGTAATACAGGCCTAACTACTCCTATGTGGGGTTGTCACCTTTGAAATACAAAAAGTAGCTGCCACAGTCCATTGGCTGCCTTGTGTGCATAAATTAAGCAGAGACCCCGGAAAATCAATCAAGATGGCAGTCACACAGGTCATGTATATATCCAGAGAGACTTAATTGTTGCCGAAGCATTGTGCATAGGATTTAATTTTACTTCATTTTTGCTGTGGAGCTGCTACATCCCTGTGATTTTCCTTAAATCTGGCATTAAAGACAAGATAAAAATAAAACATGATTATCAGTTTATTTTATTTTCAAAGAATGAATTTATTTCTTCCTCACTATTTTCAGATCTTACTTTGTGTTACAAAGCAGGTATCTAAAAGTAGATATGTCTCTAAAGGGTGGTATTAACTGTACTATTAAACTTGCAGATTACCGGGTAAATGACAACATTGCTCCAACTATTCCATACAACCAGTCATACGACCAGAATACAGGTGGATCTTACAACAGCTCAGACAGAGGTAGTAGTACGTCTGGTGAGTATCTACAGTGTTTTCCAAACCTGAGGGATTTTTGTGTGCTAGCTTTAGTTAGCAGTGCAGTGTGCCCAGTGCTAGCTGTGGTTAACACTGGTTACTGGGCTTACAGAAGGGATGGTGGGGAGGGAACCCGCTGACAGTAATGCAGCATAGGGTTGTTAAACAACATAAAAAATGGCCCAACAGGTGCCTCTATTTCTGTTGCATCCTTGTGGCACTAGGCCATCTAATAGTCAATTAAGTAACTGATTGTCCTAAATTTTGAAAGTCATGAAATCAAATAGAAGCTGTATTTCATAGTGTTAATGCCCTACTGGTTAATAATATGGGCTCCAGATGGGCAAGTCATAGAAAGTCTTTTTTAGCTGTTGCTAAAGTCTTGGAAAAAAAAGGGGTTTTGTGCTGAAGAATGCTGATCAGGGCCCTGAAGTTGCACTCTGTGTATTGGAGCCACAGAGTATGGTTTCATTTAAAAGTTGTGAGTTTTCATTATGGCATAACCTGTTCACTTTCCGGTTTTATTTCTGGTAGAGGCATGTGAAATGTTCAAACTAAACCATAAATGATGCATAGGCTTGGTTTAGGGCTTCACTGTAAGTCTGATACTCAGCCTGTGTTTATTTGCATCTAGCCAATTATGGGATGAGTTGCTGTCATAATCACCAGTTCCCTGAACTTTACATCACCAACCAACGTGAGGACTTTTCATGTTGTCTTTGATAGTCCAGTTCCCTTAATCCTAACCTGCACTCCATCTTGACTGATTGCAGCTGAGGCACAATGGAGGTATAAACATGATGAGCCTGCTGTGCCTTTGGGTGACCTTAAGTGTTAGTGACTGGGCTGAGATAAGCACATCTCCCGATTCTTCGAGGTGCTCAGGGGTGTTGTTCTCAGGGCCAGCCTTTTGCCCATTCTCAGATTTACAACATCAGGATGTGGTGCTGAGCTAGTGCTCATGATGTTAAGACCTGGATTTCAGTGGGAAACATATCAGGGGTATGAACTCGTGCAAATTAAAAATGAGAAGGTGGTATTCTTCACGCTGACACCTATTACGGTTATTCATAATGCTAACAATTTATAGTCATATACCAAGGACTCCAGCAGGAATGAAGCAAAGTGACCAGAGTAATAAATTAATTGTGCTGAATCCAGTATATATCATGGTGCTTAGGGTAAAGAATGCTGATGATTGTCGCCTTGGGATAGCTTGGGTTTTGCTTGACATGCTGAAATACCAGGGAAAATAACAGTATGTAGCTAAAATACATTTGTATCTGGCAGCTAAAGTGGGACAATAATAAGCAGAACCACTCTGCAAGAATAGAAAATCTGACACAGCAGAAGTGAGAAAAACAAGCTTCCTAAATCTCAGTACAACACATTTAATCATGTGTATGAGGCGTAGCTAAGGTAATATAAAACTATGCCTCAGTTGAAGAGAGAAATGTGAAGGATTCTAAAGCATACTGAAAAATGTGGTGACTTTATCTACAATGAAAGCAGTAAAAAGAACAAAAATGGATAAAAACATATACCAAGGAAGAGTGGTAGAGTCGGTTCTCAACATAGCCAAGTCCAAAGTTAAAATTCAAGACCACCTGAATAATTAGTATTCAAAGTTACTGGAACTGTTGAAGTTGCATTGTTCTGTTATGAACTATGATTTGCCAGTAATAATAGTCAAAAACATTTGTGTTATACTTCATCGATCTTCTTTCTTCTTTTTTTGCTGTTATTTTAGTTCCTCCAGCAATTATTTTCAAATGCACCTGCCATTTAGACTAAAACTAGTAATTTCATTGTGCCTAAAATGTTTCAGTGGACAAGTACAAATTACATTTATTCATTGACTTAATGCAACAGTGGAACTTTAATAGATCATATCTATATCATATTGTATTTTAGGTTCGAGCAATTAAATAGTATAAAGGCACTTTAGAAAATATGTCTACAGCTCATTTGTTTTTGATGATAATCTATAATGTAATTAATAGATGTGGGAAGCTCACTTTTAATGGCATTGCTTGTAGAATTCATTTATGGTTTTATCACATCTTGACTTTTTATTAGCAATTCCATGTGGTTTTTTTCTGTGTTGTGTAAAGTTTCTGGTTAAATTCAACTGCTTAAAATGTAGAGTGGTTCTACAAAGAAGGTGCAGTTACAAATTGGTGTAAAAAATAGTAATTCCAGTTTATTTCAACTCAGCACAACGGTAAATTCCCAGAGCACTTGGGGAGGGACCAGAGTTATTTTGGTTTTCAGAGCTAGCACTGAGGAGATACTTAAAAGCATTACAAATATGAACTGCTGTTTATTCACAGGGAGTCAAGGGCACAAGAAAGGTGCTCGGACCCCAAAAGCTCCCAAGCAAGCTGGTATGAACTGGGCAGATCTTCTTCCACCACCTCCAGCACATCCACCTCCCCATAGCAATAGTGAAGATTACAGTCTTTCAGTGGATGAAAGGTAAGAAAAATAAATGCATCGTCCATTCCTCAGTTTAATCACTAGGTAACTGAACTGTAATTTGCCCTGCAAGGTAGCAGTGAGACCTTCCTTCGATACCATTCTGGTGCTGCTCATCTAGCTGTAGTGTGGTTATTTAGAGATCACTTACTGACAGTGGTGTATGACCACTCGGTACATCCTTACTAAGCTGTTTCTAAGAACGCATATGCAATGATTTTTTTTTTTTCTATTTATACATGTATCCAATATGGTAATTACACAGTAAAAATTTAAGTACTTATTTTCTTAAAAAAACATTTTAGCTATGACCAAGAAATTCCATGTCCTGTCCCACCTGCAAGGATGTATCTGCAGCAGGATGAGCTAGAGGAAGAGGAAGAAGATGAGCGAGGTCCTACTCCACCTGTCAGAGGAGCAGCTTCCTCTCCAGCCGCTGTCTCCTATAGCCATCAGTCAACTGCCACTCTCACCCCCTCTCCCCAGGAAGAACTCCAGCCCATGTTACAGGACTGTCAGGAAGATCTGGGACACATACAACACCAACCTGACCGGAGGTGTGTCAATGCAAATGTGGTGAGAGGGATGTGACAAAAGTCATCCCAGCCCCACTGAAAATTCTGGTTGAATTTAACGGGGCTAAGATTTTCCCATAGTATTTATTCTGTTAATATTTAAGTTCTAACTTGGGACACTAGAACTATTTGTAACCTAAGGAATGTGTAATTAAGTTACTTTATTATTATACCATGGAAAGAAATGCAGTATATCACTTTACAGTACATACAATGCTGACATAAGTTAAATTCACAGTCATCAGGATATTAAAGTAGTATCGTTAACACAGCTTACCATATAATTACAGTTCCATTGTTTCCAATAGATTTACTGCATTATTACCATAAAATAGCATGCATTATTTCACAGTAACTGTGCAATTAATTTGTCACTGATATGTATGAATATATATAAATATATAATTTATATAACCTATAGATTTTCCTCCTCTCATAAATCCTAATACTGGAAATTATTGCTTGCAAAAATTCTCTTAACATTTCCACACCCTTATTTAAAGGAATGACCAAAATTAATAGATATAGGGAGACTTAATTCCTTCTCTGAGTTGCTGTTAGTATAAACTATTTTTCAAATACACTTTCACAGCTTCTCTTCTATAAAACAGTGAATTCTGAACAAGTCTTTTTATGTAAGATCCTTACTTGTCTTGCTTTTAATGAAGAAGACACAGTTTTTTTCATCCAAACTGGTGATTCTTATGTGATATTTTTTTTCTCCAGTGGTTTGCACATATCATTACCACAAACATACAAACTTACCTGCAATATTCTACTCCTACTTTCTATTTCTAGGGAAATGCAGGCCTTTTACGATTAAATGAATTTGATCTTCCCAAGTAGACTGCAGAATTTTGGTTCCATTAACATAGCTTATTAATATAATAGGACACTTATGGATGTATTTTCCAGAACAGGTTGTTTGTTTTTAAGTTACTATTTCCCATTTTTAAGTAAGCAGTAGTTTTTAATCTGGGTCTTTTTAAGGTTCTGTATCTGCTGTTACTTTTGTTCTCTACTTTTACTTGCTCTGCCTTGATTTGTTTTCTTCATTCTTTATGATAACACTTCTTGTACTGGGTATCTTTTTCTCTTCCTCTATCTTGCTCATAAAATCCTCTTTAAAATCACTTTTTTTTATTAATGGGTGGCTATTCATATTTTCATGTAATTTCCATTGGCCCTAAAATGTTGGGGCACAGAAGTGTTTGCTTTAATCACTTCAGTTCTCTAGGTTATTCCGAGGTTAAAGTAGCTGGATACTAATGGAAAATGTTGAGAGTGACTTTCCAGAACTTCAGCTACCTTATTCTGGAGAGTGGAAGATGCATACTGACACAGAGAACAGAGTAGACATTGGAGCAAGTGTATGCAAACAAGCATAACCAGCCAGCAACTTTGGGAAGTAGAAGGTTTGCACAACACAAAGACTGATAATTAATCACCATTAATGTCGTCAAAACTTGTGGCAGAAGTATGTAGAAGTATCTTCCAATTAAAGTCTCTTAGAGCATACAGCTTACTCACTGAGTGGACTGAAAAAAAATGTGTATTTATTTTGTTCTTAATGCAATAATTAAATCTAGCTTTACTGAAAGTCTTAGAATTACTAGTGACCAAATTTGTCTTTTTTATCTTACTTTTTTAAGCATTCTTTTTCTTTTTGCCACATCCAACTCGCCACTTAAATAGATTCACATAATTCTATTTACTTGATTTGAAAGGCTTGGCTACCTTTTCCATCTAATGGCATTGTTGTGACCCATGTCATTGCTGCTTAGGAGTTGGATGTACTGTACTGAACAGCACTGGAACATGTTGCCGAAGAAGTGGTAAATGCACCATCCCTGGCAGTGTTCAAGGCCAGGTTGAACAGCCTTGGGTGACATGATCTGGTGTGAGGTGTCCCTGCCCATGGCAGGGGGTTGAAACTGAATGATCTTAAGGTCCTTTTCAGGACCTAACCATTCTGTGATTCTGGAAGGGTGTTTTCTGTTTTGAATATGATGTGACAATACTTGCCCACTAAGAGTACGTTCTGAGTGGTGCCTCTCTATTGTTTGGGGTGGGTTGGTGGGGATAAATGGTGACTTTGCAGTGAAAATAATGTCTGAAATACTGTTTGTCATAGTTTTTATTAGCTTTACTTGTGGTTCAGCTGAATATTATCTCAATTTCTGGTCTGAGCCAGGCATCTAGATTATGATTATGATGATGATGATGGTGTACTATAGTATTCCTCTGTCCAGACAGCTTGTTAGAAGTAGAGCAAAATTAAATAGAACTCTGTGCTCTGGAAGAGTAGACAAGCAGAGAAAAAACCTAAGATTTACTGAGATAGCAGATCATGTCAATGTTAATGTGAGAGCTGAGGTGGGAGGCAGTGTCACTGTTAAAGTGAGAACCACTGTATCAGATAAAGAGAACAAAGTGTTGTGAATTCTATATGCCCATGAACCAGCTGCTCTCTATTAGCCTATCCTTAGAGGTTGGCAGGAAAGCTGTATTTTCAAGAATCCTTTGCGTATTTTGTAGCCAGTTGCCTGTCTTCTAGTACCAAAACCTAGATGATAGCATGGCTAGTAAATATATCATAAGGACAGTTGTCACAAGAGCTTTAAATTAAGGCAGTAAAACTATAGGGCAAGGTCTCTAGTCAAAGGCAGGTAGAGATTCCCAGGCAGCAATGGCTTCTGGGATTATGGGGGTGAAGTGGTATTAAATGATTATTGGATATATATCCCTCACTGACCTTTTCTTCATTCCGCTCAGTACTTAATGCATCAAATGGAAAAGAGTGGCTGCATGATGTAGTCCAGGGAGGTTCTAGCTTGCTCTTGCCACAAAGTATCAGGTTTTCTCCTTGTTAAATTTTCCTTTCAAAACTAGCGTTCCCATTCATTAAAATTTAAAAATTACACACCCCCCCCAAAACAGAAAATACTTGATTTATGAGAGTCACCATCTGTCAATGAGATAATAATAGGGGAAAAAAACAAAGGAAGATTACTTTGGATTTTTTTGCAAAACAGTAGAAATTCCTGGTGAGCAAAGCCATCAGTACAGGCATTGCATCAGAAAGTCTTTTTTCCTATTGGACGAATGGCAATTGAAGAGCATGCCTGTGGCCCTGTGAAGAAAAACTGTTGACAGCATTTCTACCTGGGATTTCTGAGAGTAGTATTACCTAAACTGAACACTGATCTAATGATATCTAATGCTGTGCCTCTTTTAGCTGGTGACACCATTACTGATGATTAAGCTCATAATAAATTAACCCATATATCCATATGCATGTTGGTATCCTTCAGACCTAGGACTAACATTTCAGTGGAGAATTCTTTCTTTATATTATCACCAGACCAATTTGAAAAATAATGAAATAACAGTATCTTTTCATCTTTTTCTGAGTCACTGGGGTAGGTGGAGGAAAGAGAATGTCTATGGAGCAATCTGTTTGGATAGAGGCATCTACTGATGTTGATAGTTAAGCTTCTAGAACAATATACAGGCACTGCTCTCAAGGGTGCACAAATAATGTTTAAATAGTCACATGAGCTGTAACCACCTCTTTGCCTGGCTGAACATGTGCTACTTTAGGAAAAATGGATAGCTTTATGCAAAATAAGCCAGTTTTCATTAAAAGAACTGTATTGAAAATCAGATTTCTCTGTGGTAGGTTTCAGACTAAGTCACTTCTGATTCACAGAAAAAAATAAAAACTATAAAAAAAAGCAACCAAACCTGAACCCTTCAGATATAAATGCTACTGATTTTAAAAGGCAAATCAAGCTTCTTGAGAAATAAAAGAAGTATTTTCATCAATCTACTATTTCCTCTGACTACATTATGTGACTTCAGTTCTTTTTACCCTTGTATTTTTTATGCAGACGTCAGCCTGTGAGTCCTCCACCCCCTCCAAGGCCTATTTCCCCACCACATACTTATGGATATATCTCAGGGCCCTTGGTCTCTGATATGGATACTGACGCACCAGAAGAGGAGGAGGATGAGGCAGATATCGAGGTTGCCAAGATGCAGAGCAGAAGGCTCCTTTTGCGTGGCCTTGAGCAGACCCCTGCCTCCAGTGTTGGGGATTTGGAGAGCTCTGTAACAGGGTCCATGATCAATGGCTGGGGTTCAGCCTCTGAAGAAGACAACATCTCAAGTGGGCGGTCCAGCGTTAGCTCTTCTGATGGATCCTTTTTTACCGATGCAGATTTTGCACAGGCTGTTGCAGCAGCTGCGGAGTATGCGGGCCTGAAAGTAGCCAGGCGTCAAATGCAGGATGCAGCAGGAGGTGAGTTTGTCCTCTGGTGAGAGAAGAAGGGGAAAATGGCCACTGAGAAATGTATTTATTCTCTACTGCTCTCTGTTTTCCTGTTGTTCTTACATTATCAGGTTAGACAAAAGGAGTTCTTTACTGTGAGGGTGGTGACGCACTGGCACAGATTGCCCAGAGAAGTGGTAAATGCTCTATCCCTGGCAGTGTTCAAGGCAAGGCAGGACAGTGCCTTGGACGACCTGGTCTAGTGTGAGGTGTTGCTGCCCATCAGAGGGGGGTTGGAACTGTATGATCTTAAGGTCCTTTCCAACCCAAACTGTTCTATGATTATTTAGAAATGTGTGTCAGTTTACACTAGTGGAAGAGTCAGAAAAGGGGTTTTGGTGAAAAAGTCCAAAGAAATTGCCGCTTTGCATCGTTTTTAGTAAGTAATTTAGCAAGTAGTTTGATCTCGTTGGTTATTGCCAAACCACAACCCTGCTGGTGGATTTGCACCCAGAACTGAATGAAATGGGGAAAAAAAGGTATTAGAGAATTCTGTCCTTTTCCTAGAATAAAACTACCAGCATTTTTACTTACTCTTCATAAGAGATTTAATCCCTCTGTATTGAAGTGCCCAAATAAATAGTAAACTTTGAGTCGTATTTCCCCTGGATGTGAAAAAAAAACCCAAAACCTGTAATACAATTGTTTTCCATTTTATTTTTCTGAGGGTGCTGCTTAATCTCCTCTTACTGTATTACTGAGATCAACTGGGTTTGTGCTGGTTTTATAATTTAAAAGCTGTTATTAGTTGCAGTTTAGTTTATAGATTATGCATATGCAACAAGGCCTTATGTGTATGGGGTTTTTTTTCTCCTGAATCGCCTTTGGAAATTTGGTATTTGAAATATTTAATGTTTTACAACATACCAGTTACTATTAACAGCGGATATATACAGGTAGTCAGTAACCTCACTAGGCCCAATTGATGTTGTTGTAGTTCAGCTCAAAAATAAGAATACCACAGGGTGGGATGCAGGTTTCAAGTAGATCCATGAATGTTTTGTCAGTCAGTTCTATTAAACTGGCAGATCTGGAGAAGAGGTACTCTGCCACAAGTGTGTCCACCCTAACTCCACAGATTTGCAACCTCCCTTCAATTTCTGATATCCTCACCCAGTTAACAGTCCTTTGTTTCGTTTCAACACAGCTGTTCATCTCGAAGAGTGAGAGGGGAGGTAATTTAGCACTTCTGGATGAAATCCTGGCCAATTGAACTAGGTGGCAAAACACCCATTCGTAGCCACAGGCCCAGGATTTTATTAATTTTATATGTATAAGTTCATATAAATATGTATACCTATGTGTGTGTAAATTTATAGATTTAGAAAATGTGTTTTTACCTCCCATTACTATTACAGGTAAATAATTTTACAAGAATCAGGCTCACAATATGCAGTGATTTCTTCATTTTGATACTACCCACACATGACTACACATCCTAAAAATGTGATATTTCTTATCTGCAAATAAGCTGTAATAAAAAGCCAGTCATATATCCCCAGTGCATTTCTGGTAATTCACTCAAAGCAGCACAGGAGACATCTGTACCTGAGACCCTCTGGTGACCTACTCTGCTTATGGCATGGGCGACCTTGTGCTGCCCGACCCAGGGAAGATGAAACCATTTTGAAAGTGAAATATTTTCTTGCTGGGTGGGAAGCCTGCTTAAGCTTGTCTGACAATGGAGTTCATGTTCTTGGCGTGGGAGCTACTAGCTACTAAGCCTCTAGTTGATTTCTGTGCTACTAAGCCAGCCTGCTTACTTACAGGACAGCAATTGCTTTGATTTAGTTTCAGCTCACCTTAAAACTGATTTCAGGAAATTTGCGAAGTTGCTGTTTTTCCAGCCGTGTGTTTTCGGGTTTCGTATAGCTAGGTCATTCTGATGTGAAAAGAGGAAGTGTGAAATGTCTTATTTTAGATTAAAAAAAAAATAATAGCTATTGTTCTGTAACAATTTCCAGGCCGTAGACATTTTCATGCATCACACTGTCCTAGACCCACCAGCCCCGTATCTACCGACAGCAACATGAGTGCTGTTGTAATACAGAAGGTCCGACCTGCCAAAAAGCAAAAGCACCAGCCAGGACATCTGCGCAGAGAAGTCTACACAGATGGTGAGTCCACTGAAATGGGTGAAAACGTCAGGGAACCTTTCTAAATATGCATTCAGTGTGTGTGCATGAAATTTTTCCACAGAGATAACATTATGTTTCAGAATTCAGTGATTTGTGTTTCCTGTTGCTAAACACACTGAACAGATTAATCATTTTAAATGCCAGAGTTCCTTAATACTTATATTGATGCTTCCACTCCAGAGCCTTGCACCTGTTTTCTATAGTGTCCTAATGGGCTAATTACTGTCATTATTTAAGAGCCCTGATAGCATAAATAGTACAGTCATTGAGAATAATGTGTGGTTAGGATTAAAATCTTCGTTCACATGACTGACTATTAAAAACTTCAGGATATATCTTTCCTGAAAAAAAACTAATTTACCATTCAAATGGTGGACAGCACAAATCAATGAGTCTTAATCCTGACCACAGCATTGTTGCAAGCAGATACTTTGTGAGTAAAAGCAAAATCTAATCATCTTCTTTCGTGCCTTCACACACAATATCAACTCTTGCTGAAAAGATAGTGCTCGTATGCTCTTGGGAGTGTAGGAGGATAATGCAAACATTGTGATGTTGTCTAGAGAGAGCCTTTAATGAAAATGCCTCAGGTGGTGGAGCTTTTATTAAAGCACTACCTTCCAGTTTTATAAAACAGCCCACAGGCTTTGTTGGAAATTCATGTAAGATAAATTCTCCAAGACTTAACCCATCTTGTCAAGTTTGCTGAATTGGCTAACAGGGGGAAGGGAAAGAAAGGCATCGTTCCCCACCTCCTGGCTCTTTGCAACAACAATCTGATTAGGACTTTAATTACCAGTCTGAAATTTTTCAAAGAGGGGCGTCATTTGCCATTATCATATGAAAGCCTAATATTATAGATCCTTATCCAGGGTTACAAGAAGGGAGTTTTGAGCCACTTCTCCCTGTGATTCCTGCCACTTGACGAAAAAATTTAATACAAAGCTCACAGCACGATGAGCAGAAGTAATTTAGCAATGAGTGGTTGTCCGTGCTATTATCTGTACTTTATTCTGAGTATTTTCTCTCACTAGCATCTATCTGATATTAAGCTGCATTAAATACTGGCATGACACAGTGCACCTGGGCCTCTTGGCTTATGCCCAGGCCCCTTCTGTCAGTGAAACTAAGCTCTTGGAATATTATCTGATTTCAAGAGGTTATTACAGTGGTTTTGTGCATGTTTGCTTCTGTGAAAGGACAACACAAGGTGTAAATCCCCAAACTCTACCAGAAATGTTAACGTTTATGAGACCCTTTTAATGGTGTTTTGCAAGATTTTATGGACATTTTGTCAGCTTTTATTCTCTTGAAGAGAATGCTCTTAACTGAGTAATTGGCTGAGCATCAAACATCGATACAAACACAACAGCTAGGACACCAGAAATAAAATCTGGACAGGAGTTTTGTGTGGCCATCTTCTTCTAACACAGGAATAAATAAAGAGGTGGGCCTGTATTTGATGACAGGTTTTTGTGAAAGTAGTTATACCATAAAGCATTGTGGATAGATATTGCAATAGGTTTGACAATCATGATCAATATTTGTTTTGTGCTATGTAGCACCTGCTTACTTCAGCATATTTTTTAATTAGGTAAGAATTTCCACTAACCTATTTAGCGTGTGGTATAGTGTGGTCATTCAGGGAACAGCAAGTTATGACTTTCATTTCTGCAGATCTAATAAAACCCAGTTCAAAGGTTGAAGGGCTTCTTCGGTTTTGACTTTTTTATTATTTTTATTTTTTTCCTCTCAATCCATTTACATATTTGTATCCTTACTGAACATTCTAACTATTCATTTTAAAAGCCACATCTAGTATACTGTCTCTTTAGAATTAGCTGGAAAATAACATCAACTATTTGTTCTCCTTAAATGGAGAAAAGTGATATGAAAATATGAAGGAAACACTTAAGCACTATTGGCCTTTCCCAGATATGCTTAGATTTTTCTATTGGCTTGATGTCACACTGCTACTTATCTTTTTATAAAGATACTTCTTTTTTCCTTTTAGTGAGTGAACATTGAAGTATTTGTAGTGGAACAAAGCAGATAATCTAAATTTAAGCATCTATTTGTTGCTAGAAGTATTGAATAGATAATAAAGGGAAAAAAAATACATTGCTTCATTACTTTCTTAACCTTTAAAATGGCATTTACTTTCACATCTAAAGAATTTTCCGCTGTTCCAAGTTACCTGAAGTATTTGCTAGCAGTTTCAGGAAATACTGGTGTCATGACAAATTTAAATGATTAGCTGGGAGAAAGGATATGTTAATAAATAAAATCTTTGCATGGCTGGTTGAAAATGCAAGAGTATTATATCAGTAGCAACATATCAGTATTTTTGTGAAAGAGATTGGTATTTCTGAAACTATTTCTTACTAACATAGCAGTAAAAGGTCTACTACTACCCTTTTTTAAATAGATTGCTCTCTCTTAGTTCAAGTAGTAACAATTTTGGATTTTCTGCTAGCATTAGTTCAAATCAGTTTATACTTCTTGTGGAACAGGATTTCAGCTCATTTCTTTTGTTCCTGGATAGTCATCCAGGGGGGCAAAATGTTCTCCATATTTGTTGCTAACAATCTTTGCTCAGTAGGTGGTAAGGATTAAATCGTATGAATTTTTAATTGCTCTTCATCTTACCTTTTAGAGAGTTAACTGAGAGTGTATTGCAAGAACGAACTAACAGATGTATCCTCCTTGACCTTGCCTGACCTACTTACATACAGAATTTAGGAAACCAAATTTTGAAATTATATTTTCATCTTTTCTAAAATTATACAAGTGAAAGTCTTCTCTGCACTCTCTTGAATGGATGTATTAGTAGTTACAAGCCCTCAGAATTGTAAGCATTTGGCTAAAAAGGATAAAATTACTTTGCCATTGCTTTGATTCAGTATGTCTTTCAATAGAAATTACACCATTGGTGGCTCACAGAGATTTTAAATCCTAATTCTTCTTTATATCTGAGTGACGAAGGATGAAAATACAAACATTTTCACAACTAACTGGCTGAGGCTGTAACCAAATTATTTAACTGCGCAATAAATGACACAATGTTAGGGCAGCTGAATTTCTCACAAGACAATTAAATATTTGCTTGAATTTTCACATTGAAATGTTAAGCCATCGCACATGCTGGCATCGTGTGTATTTTTGTCTCCCTATGTCTGTGCAGTGTGAAAAAGAACTGAACAGCACATATTTCAGCAGTGGAAAAGATCAGTAGGAATGTATTTCTTACCTGTGCTAAAAACCAGCTTGCTGCTGAATGATAGTAATTTTCAGATACCTGCCCTCTTTGTAGTCCTTACTTCTGATTCCATTGTGAGATATTTTGTAAATGTTGATTTTGTTGCTGAGGGAGGTCTTGTGGAGTGAAAATTGTTTTGATAAAAGCAGTGTGAGGTGTCCCTGCCCATGGCAGGGGGGTTGGAACTAGATGATCTTAAGGTCCTTTCCAACCCTAACTGTTCTATGATTCTATGGTTATGTAAATGTACGTAAGGGCCAAAAAAAAAAACCCAACCCTAGAACCCAACAACATATTGGGTTTTGCTGTATCTATTTATTCATCCAATAGTTGTGTACAGTTTGAGCTTTTTAAAAGGTAAAGCATGAAAATAACTTCAGTACATGAATAATAGTAGCTGAGGTTATTATGTATCCATGAATCTTAAATGGTCTTAAAGCTTTACTAAGTCAGGCACAATCCTGAGTTTTTCATTCGTACATAAATATGCAATAGAAAAACATGACTTTGTGTCTTCTCCAATATTGCATTAAATCTGTAACTCTGCTGTTTTCATCAGGATATGACTGTAGAAATCTGCAGCCTGATAGAACTTCAAAGAGAAAGTTGCATAGTAAGGCTTGCTTCCCTCATTTGTCTCTACTTACAATTCACCTTTTTGTGCTTATCTATGGTTTCTCCACTTCAGTGCCAAACTAACTTAGCAGATTATTTTTCCCCATTGGTGGTTTGCTTATCCCATGATTCCTGTATATATTCTCATTTAGAAAATTATTGCTCTTTTCAAAAGACATTTATGGAAGGTTTCCCTGTAGAGAGTGCAATGAAATGGCATCCATTAATTGTTTGCATTAGGTTGGAAGCGGTGCAACAGTAATACAGAGACATGAAAGAAACGTGAGCACAGATGACCTTTAAGAAATACTTCTGAGTTCTTTATATTGGTTTGATGTTGATTTGTAATTTATTTTTTATTCCTTACAATGGTAGCTTCCATTTTGCTTTCAATAAGAAATGTGCCGTTTTGTACCTGAGGAGGCAGATTGAATCTGGATTTTCTCTCTGATCTGAGCTGTTAAAATAAATACCACAGGGTGTAATAGTGTTGACCTCTGGAAAGTTGGGGGGGGGTTTTGCCTCTGTGAAGGATTCTTCTCAGCGAGGAGTACTGTGTTATAATGAAGATTTTTATAGTTTCCCTGCAGGTTGCAAAAATGTTCTCAAAAGAGAATATCATTTTTCTTTAGTTATTACTGTACCACAGAGCTACTGCTGTTTTATGAAACTTTTTATATCAATGCATCTTTCCTTTCCATAGTCAAGATTTAGCACCACTTTGTTCATTGTCCTGAGTAGCTGGGTAGGATTCTTGAATAAAGTAATTTATTCCAAGTTGTATTTTAAAGGCCACAGGAAAGATGCTGTTCCTTGCCTTTGGTATTTACAGCCAGTACATTGCTGTGCCACAACTGTTAGAGGCTGGCTCCAAAGGTGACTGAAAAGGCTGATGTTAAGTGCCTACACTCCCTTTACATCAGCAGGCTCAACAGAAGGGCTTTTCAGTGCTCTGATAATTTAATTGAGACAGAGAGTGAGGAATGTGAAACACAAGATGCTGCATCAGCAGCTGTGGTTCCAGAAGCCTACACTTCTGAGTTTGAGTGCCTTCAACCACTTGTGTTTCAGTATATGCTTTTCTTAGAGAAGACATCTTGTGAGAAAGATGTTTTCCTCAGAAAGCAAAATGTTTGTATCTCCACAGTCTAATGCAGAGTTTATCATATTTTTAAAATCTTGACCAAGTTCCATCATTGCTAAAAGCATTCCACAAAAGGTGGGAACCATCACCATCTCCATTGCCCACACCATAAATACAGTTAGATTTTGATTTAGCCATTTATTATAACCAAGCTTCCAGCTAATTTGCATTAACGCCTTCTCAAGTTTTGGAACTAATAGTGCTTTTTCTTAAAAGATATCTGCAAATGGTAAGTGTTCAGTAGCTATTTAAAACTAAGTCTCAATATCCAGTTGTTTAGCTGCTCTCCAAAACTGATGTTCCCCAAACTCCCCATAGTTTGAAAACCAAAATAACCTACAGAAATTGCAGGGAATGCAGGATCACTTGTCCAACCTGCGCTTAGCTAAGAGGAACAGAAAGAAAGGAGTTCTTCTGTTCCTTGTAAAATAGATTCGATTCCTTATGCATGGCATGCCATAGGACAAGAAGATTACTTGATTGAGTTTTTTGTGTTTTGGTTTGGGGTTTTTTTTAATTCTTTTTTTGTGTTTTTCACCAAGAGAGTGGAGTTAATGCAGCAATAAGGATGCTACAGATTTCATGTACCTGAAGTATGTCCAACCTCAGGAAATGCACTTTGTAACTTTTTTCTTCCTCATCATCCCAGTCCATATAACTGATAAAATTTTCAGTCTAATTTAAAACAGGTCAATGGCTATTCCAAGTTGTGTCAGCAGTTTAACATAGGGGATGGTGCCCAGTAAGCTTGCATCAGGCACTGAGTTCTGCATTGCTACACCTTCCCAAAGGGCTCCTTTGTGTCGCTGGAAGACCTCTTGAAAATGTCTGGCATCTGCCATATCTGAATTTGTAGTTAGATGCTATTTTTTTCTTATTCAAAAGTACTACCTTTATTCTTGGCCCAATTTAGCTAATTTTCAGTCAAATTCTTCTCTTGAATAGTCTGTGAATTAGCTGTATATATAGTGATGCTGTTTGAAAAACACAGCTGCTTCAAGATTTTTGTGGAAGTAGGAAGAATGAATACACACTATTAAAAAATGCTGAAGTTACATTTTTTAATAGTGCTCTTTGGGGGTTTTTTTAGCAATCTCATTTGAGAATATTAATTTCAGAATCATCTTTCACATCTCACTTTCTTTAATCTGTTATTCTTTTACGTGTATGTGATTTCTTCCTTCATCTTTGTTATGAACCACTTCTGTATTGTTGCTTCCATGTTTGACTTCTACATTTTTTTCCCTTAACATTTTATACTCCACAGAGCACTATTGTATCCTCATGAACAGTTTACACATTCTAGTTTTAAGTCTTAATAGAGAAAAATACAACTAAACAAAGCACATGTGGGCCTTATAAATACTATTTAAAAATATACAGTATTTTAAAACCCCTTAAACTGTGCTAATTTAAGCAGAGAAATTGAAAGTTGTTTGTCTATTTTGTTGTTCTAGTGTGGACTTTTTTATATATCTCATACCCCCAGACACCAAAAATATGTATGTCAGATTAACCTAGTATTTTGAAAAAAGAATGCAGTAATTAATATAGTTTATCCTTAAGTATATAAACAGTGTATCTGATACACATTCTTGCACATGAGCCAACTTGCTTTAATGCTCCATACACTGAAGGCCTTGAGCAAATATAGCACAAGCTGCTGTGATGTTGATCTGGCTTAGCAAAAATGATAAATATCAGCAAAGATATGTTAATGTCTTTAACTCTGTGTTGATATTTGTTACCGATATATTAATATCCAGGTGCCTAAAGTATGATTTTTAAGAAAATATTGTGATTTGAAAAGGCAGGGAAAGGTGTTTACTTTGCATTTTTAAAGCTCAAGCCTTGGGAAAAATACCCCTCAGATGTTGTAACAGCAACATAATACTTTAGGGGTGAAGAGAGAAGGGCAAAGGGAGGATTGAAAGTAAATAAAGCATCAGTTTCTTCAGTTCAAGTCAATATTATTTCTTCATTTCACTAGTGCGTAATGTCATCATAACTGTTTTTCTATCTCAACTTTGTAGATTTGCCACCCCCTCCTGTGCCACCTCCAGCTATAAAGTCACCAACTGCCCAGTCCAAATCACAGCTGGAGGTGCGGCCAGTCATGCTGCCCAAACTTGCTTCTATAGAAGCGAGGACAGACAGATCCGCGGAAAGGAAAGGAGCGAGCTACAAGGGGAGGGACGGAGTGGACGGAAGACAGCATTCGGACGTGCGAACAAATTCGGGAGAGCGTAGAGAATCGCAGGAGCAGCAGAACGATGGGAAACTGCGAGGAAATAAAGCACCAAAACGAGAAGGCACACCAGCAAAAACTCATATTCTTCAAGGTTATTTTGCATGCTCTGGGTTCAGTGAAGCATTGGGTGTTGATCACAGGGAACAGACCAGCTCTTTTCAGGTCTCTTACACCACTGGTTTGAGTGAAGTTAAGCCTGCTGATTTGTCACCATTTCATGTAATTATGCAGTGCTAGTGTAAGTCACATTGCACGGTCTCATTAGGGTAAAATGGAAATAAAAGCCTATGAAAAACACAGATACTCTATCTTGCTTTCTGTATACCCATCATGTATTAAAGTTAACACTGAGGAAGCCCGAATAAAAGTATGCCACAAGGGCTATAGGGATCAGTGTCCTTGTCCCTACCATGCATTTATAGTCTAGTTGTATTTAATCTGTCTACTTATAATCTAGAGTATAAGGGAACTGCGTGAAGTTCAAATAATAGATCTGTAAGTCAGATATTTAACATTTTCTGTCAAAGGATTGGCACTTGGTACATTTCTGGGTATCTATAAAGGAGAAAAGGTCCAGAATGGTACCTGGTCCTGTTTAAAAAAAATAGAAAGCCACAGTGGTAATACATTAGCTGCAAATGCTAACTGACATGGCATTATATGAATCAGACCTAATCAGTGTAATCTCTTGCATATGGAAGTTGTTAAGATTACTAATTAATGGAACATGATTGGTGGAATTTACTAAGTGTTGACTAACACTTTCAATCCAGATTCATACAAATGCCTGGTCGTTTTTTCCTGCTGGTATCTGGGGTGAGTGTCAGGGGTGATTAAGTAGCAAGTTGGTTAAATGGGGACATTAGTAAGAGGTTGGTTACAGTGGATTGCTGTAAGAAAAGTTGTTAGAAGATTTACTTAGAGAATGGTGCTGAAATTTTAAAGCAACCCACTAATTTTGTTTCAGTCTCAGTCTGAGAAATGCATGGATGAGCTCCTTGTGAGTATCATCCATGTATTGTCATTTCCTCTTACTCAGTCGTAACAAAATATCCTGCAAGGGGTGGGGTTTTTCTTAATTTTCCTGTAGAACATAGAGTGGGGATCATAAATTGAAATTAAGTGGACAGTAATCATGAATTAGTTATTCTGTAGTGAATGTTTCCACGTGAATACTATATATTTCCTTGAGAAAGCTTCTGTAATGCTGTTATGGAAACAGTGTATTTCGTATTCCTGTCAGGCATTGCTTTAAACCTACTGAGGTCCATAAAAAGTAAAATAAATCAAGTGCATGCAGAAATTCTAGGATGACAGTATCTCTGGGCTTGTAAACATACCAATTCATGTATTTCATTATACAGAGGACATCCTGCCATATTCTAGACCAACATTTCCAACATCAAATAATCCTAGAGATCCCAGCTCCTCCAGCTCGATGTCATCAAGGGGATCAGGAAGCAGACAGAGGGCAGATCAAGCAAATCTAGCCCGAAGGAATGTTGCAGAAATGCAAGTACTGGGAGCATATGAACAAGGAGAAGAGGAAGAAGAAGAGATGGAGGTAAATGCAGTTGTACTACTGAAGATGACTAGAATAAGGCTGTTTTCTGCACTTTAGGCACATGGCAAGAAAAAAACACTTGAGCCAGCAATATGTCTCTTCAGAAAAATTAGTACATTTATCTATTAATGTTATGCCCAGTCTAAAAAAAGAAACTTTAAGTATATGTCAAAACCAGAAAGTAATAGGTAGCAAAACCAGAAAGTAATACTTTTAGCATGTTCCATGCTAAAACCTATGGAACAGAACTTGAAGAAATGCAATGTTTAAATAAGCACTTGACTTTATCCAGTTTCTCTCTAAAGTGAGAATAAAGAACTAGAGCATCTAATAACACCTTGACCCTGCCTTTCACATTTTTTGACAGTTAATAGTTTTATTAGATATTGAGGTATAAACTTTCTTCTTTTTTTCTGCCTAATGATAATTTAAATCCTGATTATCCAAAGGGTGTCCAAAATGCAGCCATGTTGCTGGATGTAATTGAAAATAGTAATCATTACATAAAAGTAACAAATCTCTTAAGAATTATGTGAAACAAACTTTAAATATAATCTAATGTATTTGCTTGTGTCCTTTTGTTTTTTAATACAGGAAACAGAAAGCTGAAGACAGCGACATGTACTGTTACAGGCTTTTAAAATCTAATCAGAAAAAAAACAAATCACTTAAGATGCCTCAAGTCTGATGATGTTTGATGCCAGAAGTAATGTTCAGTGCAATCAGAGTGTACAATTTTTCATCTTTCTTCATGCCATCAAAATACTAGTTTTTATTTTACACTTTTTTGTAAACCCTCCTTATTAGAAACGGCTCTTGCCTATTCCATATCACTAAAGCGCATCACCTTCGCTGCCCGAGAAGGCAGGTAAGCTGCTCTTCGTGGTACTTGGGCCAGCTGCTGCTTCAGGATTAGAACAGAAGGGGATTCCAGACTCTGGGATCTCAAGATTTCTCCCCAGCAAGGCAGTGCTTAGTACACTGCCGGTACGCCAGTGAGCCAGTCTATAACATTGCAAATAATACAGCATTGATTAAAAAGATCCTCAAAGTGAACATCTTTTATTCCAGGGATTTTGCTGTAGTCTGCAGTGAGTGCAAATGATATCTTGCAATTCCAATAAAGACTGTATGTCTTGTTCTCTGCCAGTATCTTGCTAACCTTTTGCAGATGATACAGTTTTACGAATGCAAGTAAAAATAATTTGGGATGAGATGGCTCTTATGTAAATATGTACTCATTTTAAATCCCCTGTGGTACTTTGATTTGTCTTTCCATTTTCATCATTAAGTACATTCTTATTAAAAATGTCCTTTGGGATAGGCAAGAGGTAAACCAGTGTGATTGTTATTTGCCTAATCACACTGTGAGCAAGTTTATCTGAAACTTTGTCTAACTTTCAGCTTCAACCATGCTTAGAAAAGAAGCAAGAAAATCAACGGACATTTTTAATAATGATTGGGTAATATCATTAACTGTTACTGGCCCAAATCTCAGACCTCTACTTGTGTCAATTCACCTTAAAGAAGAAGTGCCACTTAAAGAAGTTTTCTTTGATCTTGGCGATTAATGTTTTTTTGTAATGCACTGCTTATCTTTTTTTTTTTTTTTTTTTGGTTTTAAAAGCACAATCACTAAACTTTGTTTGTAAAACCATTGTAACTATTAACCTTTTTTTTGTCTTATTGAAAATGTTAAGCATTTGTTTGGGGTATTTTTCCTTTTCTGTGTTAATGCTCTATGTTTGTATTTGGAATATTTGAATGATGACAGACGGTAAAGTAACAAAAGTAAATGTGGGCCATAACCAAACACTTCTCACTTTTCCTGGACTTCCAGAAAATTACCAATTTTGCTGTGGCCTCTCTTAACATTGGGTTATCATTAAAGCTGAAATAGAGGCATTAGTTGCATTGAATTTGCCAAATGATGTCTGTAGGTTTTCTGATCTTTTTTGTAACGATAAAATTTCTTTGTCATTGGTGCTAATGGGAAAATGTGTGTTTGTTATTGACAGCGATCAGGACTAGCCCCAATGGAAAAAAAAAAAAAAAAAAAAAAAAAAACCGAAAAAAAAAGTGTTTTGGTGTTTACCGAGGACTGAAATTTTTCATTTAGCTGATTTTTAAAGAAAGGTTCCATAGAAAGGGTGTGCAGTACTAAAGGAACAACCCATGTGATTAATGTTTTCATTATGTTCATGTAAGAAACCTCATATTTTAGCCATAATTTTGCATACTGAGGATCCAATAATCAGAAAAGTAATTTTTGTCATATTATTTATTAAAAATGTTCTCAAATACATTATCTTTCTCGTGTAGTTTCTTGTGTTCCCTCAAATATAATTTTAGGCCCAACTCTGATCTTGTTTCTATTGGTAAGAGTTGGAATTTCTTCCCACTGAAATTCTGCAGTTCCAGTAGCCTGAGCAAAGTGGCAGAGCTGGATGCAGCCTGGAATTTTACATAATTACAATTGATTGCCTCAAAAATCTGGTTTCTGGGCACTTGATGAACTGTGATAACGAAAACGTCTCTTAGCCTGCCAATTTCCAGAGAGAGCTGGAGAAGGAAATCTGTACCAACAAAAGCATTCACCTCAGGGGAGAGATATATGTGTTACAAAGCAAATGAGATCCAAGTAAGTGAAGGGAATGAATGTTATGAGTCATATAGTTGTCGAGACCTGCACAAAATGCAAGTTTTCTTACCTGCCCGTGGCCCTCCTGTGCTGTAGCCAAGTGGAGTCCTGCTTTGGATAATGATCAAGTAGGTGATGGTCCATTTTCTGCTCTAACACTTTCATAAGTCTGTACTCTTACTGATCATCCCACTCTTTCCCTTCCTTACCCCTACCCCCACAATTCCAGTTAAACACAACAGCAAAAAGCCATATTCCATAAAAAATCCTGGTATATCTTTTATTCAACAAAACATTTTTTGTTCATCTTTCTTACTGCCATACTACTATCTCAAGGGCTTTAAACAGACCAGAGCTAGATCCTAAGGTGCTGCAGCACCCACTGCCTTGCAACAGAAGGTTGCTAGAGCCTTGACAACTTAATGGGATGTAACCCTCAAGTATAATTCTTTTCATAATTGTAGCTGTAAAGCAGGTGTTATGATTAAGTAGAATAAGTTAAATGTGCAGCTGTAGTTTGTAGACCTCTATATATAACAGTTATTTTATAACAGATGAATTATATCTGTCCAGAAATACTGGTGCTGCAAGCTTGAAATACCAGGTACTTGCTTCATTCTTTACTGGCTTGGTAAGTTACTGGAAACCATGTGTCAGATCCCCAGCTGATGTCCACGTCTGTCTGCATAGCTTCACTTGAAGTCAGGCTCCTGCTGAAGTTCTGACATCAAGCATTGTTAAGTGGGAAATCTTGCCCAGTGAGGTCTTTATGAAGAGGGCTTGTGGATGTGTTTGATGGTTGATGGTGTTCCCTAAGTTACGTGGAATTTTTTGTGATTGCATTCACTTGTGATCAGCAGTATCTTGAGACAGTGCATTGCAGAGTTGTCATGGAGTTCTTGCACCCAGACTGGGTCCTTGGTGCATTGGGGTCTTACCAAAAACACTGTAATGAAAATAAAGTGTATAACAGCTTGATCTCAAAATTATAACTCCTGTTAATCAGTATTGATACACGCTTGATTTGGTCTTTGGTTTTCAGGCACAACAAAACTAAGTCATTTACACATTGCTACTCTACCCAAAGAACTGTTCAGTGATTGGAAAGCCAAAAAAACAGAAGAAAGTAGCAGTCAGAGGTTTTGATTATGTTGTATACCTGAAGAAAGCAAGTTTTGTACTAGAAAATCCACAGCATTTGTGTGCTGAATTAATATAATGGATGTAGAAGTTTGATTTTTTTTCTTGTAGTATGTGAAATCCTCTATGAGTTACTGTTAAATCTGAAAATAGTATTTGTTAGGATACTGTGAAAGAAGTATAAAAAAATCAAAATTGTGCAATTTTAAAAAATGCCTTACACATGTTGTAGCATTATATATCAGGTTATATTCCAATGAGTGCTCATTTTGAAGCATCAGTGACAAAGTAGTTTTATTTTAGGGCAATGCGAATTACCCTTGGTTTGTATTTGCAAAAATTGTTTAGGAGTAGGTTATCTGTAAGTGCTCATGAAACCTGAGCATGTCATTTGCCTCAATTCCTACAAATAGATTTAAAATGTATATAACCTTACTTCCTGTGTCCTAGAAGCAGCTCTTTGTTAAAACACCAACCTGGTTAATTTATTGCCTTAGTTGACCTGTAAATTTTACACAATGTGTTGCTTTGAATACTTTCTACTTTAGTTTTCTGTAATCTAATCTCTTCCTTGAATAAATTTAAGGAAGAGAGAACTTCCGTGGGAAAAATGTAGGATCTGCCTGATATAACATCTGTTCTGCAGTATGCTTTTCCAAAAGCTAATCTCCAGCCTCTGTGCAGCTCCTAAAAGATTTTTTACTGTCAGCAACATAATCATCAGCTAAAAATTAAAAGCACTATATGATATGCCATAAGTGAAGTTTTCAAATTAATAAAGGCTATACTTACACGTGAAGAAAATGTTTCTATACATTGATTTTGCTTATGTTACAAATGAAAATTCTTTGCAAAAGAAAGGCCTACTGCTTATGTATAAGAGAAACATTATCCTGTGTTTAGTGTAAACACAGGAAGATACTGGTATCTGTAGCGCAGATACAGCAAATCTGCAATTGCAGATTTTCATGTGTATACAGCTTTGTTTTTGCTGAGATTAAGGTTGGGAACTGAGTCTGTTCCAAATGCTCGGCTGAAAGATGAAATGTGTTTATGGATGTTTGAGGTTTGTCCACCTGTAAGGAACTCCCAGTATTGCTGTGAACATTATCCTTACTGGACATGACCTTCAATGTGGTTGCACTCAAATGGTTGTGATCAGTGGCTCGCTGTCCAGGTGGAAACCAGCGATGAGTGGCATTCCTCAGGGGTTGGTATTGGGACTGGTGCTGTTCAACATCTTTGTGACATGGGCAGCGGGATTGAGTGCACACTTGGCAAGTTTGCAGATGACACCAAGCTATGTGGTTCGATTGATAGACTGAAGGGAAGGAATGCCATCCAGAAAGACCTTGACACGCTTGAGAGGTGGGGCTGTGTGATCCTCATGCAGTTCAACAAGGCCAAGTGCAAACTCTGGCCCCTGGGTCAGGGCATTCCCACACACAGATACAGGTTGAGTGGAGACTGGATTGAGAGCAACCCTAAGGAGAAGGACTTGGAGGTGTTGGTTGATGAGAACCTCACCATGAGTCTGCAGTGTGCACTTGCAGCCCAGAAAGCCAACTGTATGTTGGGCTGTATGAAAAGGAGCGTGACCAGCAGGTCGAGGGAGGTGATTCTCCCCCTCTACTCCCCTCTTATGAGGCTCCACCTGCAGTACTGTGTTCAGCTCTGAGGCCCCCAACACACGAGGGATGTGGACCTGCCTAAGTGAGTCCAGAGGAGGCCATGAAGGTGATCAGAGCATTGGAGCATCTCTGCTATGAAAGACAGTCTGAGAGAGCTGGTCTTGTTCAGCCTGGAGAAGGGGAGGCTCCAGGGAGACCTCGAAGCAGCTTCCAGTGCCTAAGGGGACTGACAAGAATTCTGGAAAGAGACTTTTTTACAAGGGCCTGTAGAGATAGACAAAGGGGAATGGCTTTAAACTGAAAGAGGGTAGATTTAAGGTAGACATGAGGAAGAAATTCTTCACTATGAGGGTGGTGAGGCACTGGAACAGGTTTCCCTGGAAGTGTTCAAGGCTAGGTCGAATGGGGCTTTGAGTAACCTGGTCTAGTGGAAGGTGTCCTTGACCATGGCAGGAGGATTGTAACTAGATGACCTTTAAGGTACCTCCCTCCAAACCTTTCTGTGATCCTATCTTCATTTTGTATTGAACTGAGAGAAAATTTCAGACTCTAAATCACAAGATGAATGTTTAAAATTGACAACTGTGTCTCAGTGTGAACTGTTTACCCAGGTTTGGTTTTCTTTTTTTTTTTTCATTGTATATGATGATTTTTCTGTCACCTAAAAATGCATTCTTCACAAAAGCCATTTTGCTATTGTGCTATGATAGTGAAACATTTGAACACTAGGAACATTATTTCTTTATTCCTTGCTTTTTACCAACCCACTGAATTATGGATCAGAGAAACAGTCAAAGACTTGAGATGACACCATGGAAATGAGGATCCCTTTATATTTTATGTCCATATTGAGAATGGGAACAAAAATCCCTCCTATCCAGAAAAAGAGAAGGAAATTGGTGAAACTGGAATCCAGTCTCTCTGAAACCAATAAATCAGGAAGGCAAACTGGAGAAGAGGAATCAAGGAATATAAAGAAAAACAAAACTTGAGGAGCTGAGGAACCCAAGTCTTGTTGAAGCTAATGTCAAAATCCCTGTTGAATTGAGCAGTCCTGGAAGCGAATTACCTCCTTACGGACCGGCAAACAATAGCCATCACAGTGCAATGAACACTCAAAGAAGAGTGAAATCCTTTCTGCATGCTTGTTTTGTTCTGTCATTGCTAAATACAGACCAAAGGGGCTAATTTTAAGCTACCACCAGAGTGAGGTTTTAATTCACCATGGCATTCAGCTTTCTTGTAGCATAAGATGATAAGGATGGGACCTACTCATCTCTAGTCTCTGTATCTGGCATAAAACCAATTGGTTTTCAGACGTTTTTTCTGGAGCTTGACAAAGCCATGATGATAAAGGTGTTTATTAAATTTTTGTCAAGCCTTAGGTATTATTAGCAAGATTGGATGTATAATAAAACTACTTAGTATTGACTTTTATTCTGTGGCTTCACACCAATCTTAAAGCCCAGATGTGGATCACAGTCAGCAGCAAGGGGTAGCAATAAAGGAGCCCTTATAGGGCTTGATGCATAGAAGGACAAAAGCAAAAAAAAAGAAAATAAAAAAAAAAGCAAACAACAAAACCCTCCCCCTCTTTCAGCAAATGTTAGCTCATAGGGTATTCCTAGAGCATTTGGATAGCATGAAAATAATGATGAAGAGCCTTTACAATATTAATTGTCACAGAATCAGAGATTTCATTTTATTCCTAAACAAGATGTTTGCAAAAGAAATGGCATTCTACTAAGCCAAGCACAGAGCAGTTTCTCATACCTTATAAGAACGCAAAAAAAGTGGAGCTGAGAACTAGGTCCTGCCAGAATCATCTCTAGCATGTCAAATCTGCACCCCACTGATCACTTGCCTTATTAATACAAATTGAAACAGAAACAAAATGTTAGTTTCCACAGCCATCATTAACAGATATTGCAAAGTTGGCAGCATTTGATGTTTTACCTTAAAAACCAAAAGCCATCATAATCCTCAAGTTTATTTCTTGGATGCTGGCACCTCACATAATTGTACAGATGGTATAAGAATGGAAGGTGCTAGTGGAGTCTGGTTTTACAGGAAGCAGAGTCTATTCAGGCAGATGTAAACAATACATGAGTGCTAAATGTCTTTATATGCACACACATATGTATGTATACCTTCTATTACTTGAGCTATTCTTATATGACCCTTTGGGAAGGGGCATGGATGTTATGCTTTGCTACTGCAGGTTAAATTCTTTGGAAGGACTTCAGAGGAATCACCATCAGCTTGATGTGTGCAAGGTGTAAAGGAAAAGAATGTACATTTATTCATTGATCTAAAATTTTCTGCTCTTCGATGCTTACATTATGACATTCTTTTCACTTGCATTTTACCTTTCTTCCTGCAAACCCTGTTTCAGAGAGTGTACAGGATGAAGATGGACTGTCTAGTTTGCTAAAGCCCTCTTTTGAGCGCATCTGTGCCTTTGGTGAGTATTTTGCAGATGCTTCTTTTCAGGGAGAATCTTTAATTTGCCCATTAAAACTCTGCCCAGTACTATGAAAGCAAAAGCACATCTTCATTGAGAACCTAATCCTTGAGAACCTGCTTTGGCTGGCTACAGTAAAGGCAGGCAGTAAATCCAGGGTGCATACTGCCAACACTCTGTCCTGCTTATGTAGCTGTTCACAGTATTGCAGCCTCTCATGTAGGCACCCTCACGACATTCTTGTGAGACAAGTGGTGTTTTTTTCCCAGCTATACAAATATCAAGCTGAAACTTACATTCTCAGTGCACTTCTGAGTATTAATCTAAATCACAGACTAGGTCAGTGCTGAAGTTCAGTTTCTGAAGTCTTACAGTTTTCCTATGTTCCACATTAAAAAATGCCACAAAAATAAGGTCAGCTCTGGCAGTGCAGCACCTCATACAATTTTTCTGACATCCCATGCACTTCTTGCTTATATTCATGTGTACTTACGTACCTCTCCTCTACCTTTCACAGGACTTTGTCCACTATGCACCAAGGAGGAAGTTAGGTGGGGCAGCAACGTAAGGCTGGCTGTAAGGCGGTGGAGAATTAAGATGTTTCTAAAATATTAGAATCATAGAATCAGAATAGTCTGGGTTGGAAGGGACCTTCAAAGGTTTCCCAGTCCAACCCTCTGCAATGAGCAGGGACATCTTCAACTAGATCAGGTTGCCCAGAATCACATCCAGCCAGGCATTGAATGTCTCCAGGGATGGCGCATCCACCACCTCTCTCGACAACCTGTGCCAGTATTTTACCACCCACAGTGTAAAAATTCCTTCCTTATATGGCTCAGACCATGAAAGAAATCAGGCGTCAAACCCAAAAGTATTTGGTCCTTCTGACACTCATTATCTGTGAAAATCAGTGCACATGTGCTTGGAAAAGCATTGGTTGGAAATGTTACATGTCCTGGAGCAAAAATGCAAAGTGGAGGTGAAGAGGGGGTTTGAAAATGTGCTTTAATGCTATTTTGTGGTTTGTTTGTGGTTGGGTTTTTTGCCCCAAAAGAAGAGGTAAGCACTGTTATGTTCCTACTTGATAGTGTAGGAAAGCTTGAGAAAACAAGGTATTTCCTATGGAGATTACCATTTTTGGCTTTCACAGTAATCATGTAACTTTCAAATGAGAAATCTCAGCTACATCCATTTTTTACCCACCTGAGCCATTAATAAGGCTGTGCCAACAAAATACCAGCCAGGATAGCTGAGCCCTATTTTAAAATGTCAGAAAAAACCTTCAAAGGATAATCTCACTAAAATAACAAATGGGAGCTTAACTATATTTCCTGCAGTAGGAAGGTGCTACAGACGCTCAACTTTTGTAGGAGATACACCTCAGAACAGACTGAATCCCTGTGGCAGTTAGAATTAAGATACAGTGGGATTAATTTAATGTTTGACAGGCACTCTGAATATGAACGTTTCTGTATAAGCCGTAAGTAGTAACAGTGCTTCTGTCAGTTTTGCTTTGCAATCACAGTCAGGATGCTTCCTCAATAGCTTTTGGAGAGCTTTTATTTAGTTAGTTAACCAGTCCACTGAAGTGCAATAAATCTATACTATAAAAAAAGGAAAACAAAAAATAGATTTTCTATGGATTGGGTTTTTGTTCCATGCTCACTGCTTGTAGGCTTGCTTTCTTGGATGCATGCACACTGTCACTACATTTTGACATCATGCCCACACTGGGGAAATGCAGATTCCAAGTGCCAAGAAAACACATATGTAGTAATTTCAGTTGCTTTCTACTTCTTCTTGAGGGGAAACAATGGAGGATGTTAGTCCAGCTAACAATAGGAGCCTTTTAATTCTAACACTGGTATACTGAAAAGGTTCCTAGCAAAGTGAATGACTTAATAAATTCATTAAATTGTAATGAAATTTATTCAAATGTTACCATCAATTTATAGAAAGGATCAAAGAAAAACTGGATGAAAGCTATAAATGCTACCTTCCTGAAGTATTTGCTGGTTGCAATAGTTCAACAATCAGAATCGAACAGTTCTTCATTGATTCTGATTGTTGTCACCAAACCAATTTTGTGTTAGTATGCTAAAAATTTTCCTGGAAATACTGAGAATAATGTTGGAAAACATTTCTATTAAATGGTTTGGAATCTCATTCAGTGCATCCAGAGAAGCCTTGTGTGGCAACATGCTGATTTGTGAAAAACATCAAAGAAAAAAATCTGAATATTTCTTCAGGCATTATCATAGGCAGCAAAGTATCTTTATCACTATTCATCTCCTCACCACTTGCTTAGAAATTTCAGTGTTCTACTAACCTTAGATCATCATTCCTGTAGCTGAATAAGTTATAACAGGATTTCTTTTTTTTCCCTCTCTTAATCCTTAAGTAGCTGAAATCTACATTTTAGACTGTGTTAAATGATCAGATAATCTTCATCAAAGCTGCCATAACATCTAGATTGTGGCCTCTCAACCCAGTAGAAGGCTACTTCCAGCTCATCTCCGTTTGTCTTGTCAGTTCATGTGGTTGACTCCTCTGGACAAGGGCTCTCTCTCTTAACTGTGTATATGTGTGTCGTGATGCAGGACCGTCAACGCTAGCATTGCTGCTACAATGTAAATAATGCAATATAATTAGTATTAAAGTGTGAGGCCTAATGATATTCTGAGACTATCAGTGGAGCCCCTGGAGAATCAATTTTGGGGCAACCTTATTTAATATTTTCATTAAAGTACTTGGCACAAAAGCAGGAGTCCGATAATGGAATGTGCTGATCACAAAAGTTGTGAGCAATTGGCAGTAGGGAGAGGAGCAGGTCACCTTGAGGACTGGAGTAACAGAAACAGGATGAAGTCAAATAGTTCACTATGCAAAGTCAAGCATTTAGGGATCACTATATGCCTATTATATGCTGGAAATTCATTAGTTTTAAACAGCTATAAAGAAGAAAAAGGCATGAATGTATTTGCTAATCCCAGGAAGTTTTATAAGCTCCCAGTGAGATGATGCCAATAAAAACAAAGCAAAATCAATGCAAACCTGAGATAGCTCATAAAGCATATTTCCAATAGAAAGAGAGGGAAATGCAGATGTCATCATTATCTCAGCACTTATAAAAACACAAATGGAATGTTTTTTTCTCATTCTTGCTGTACATGGAGCTGATGCTGTGGTGAAGTTGATGGAAAATTTAAAGTATCTATGCCTTATCATCAGATATGCTCCTTGTAAACTGAAGTACAGTGGCTAAGAGATTTTAATTCACATTATGGTACAACTTTTTTGTATGATTATAGACACATGGAAAAAATGCTGTTTGCCATGTTCATATGTGAAAAATCCAGAATATTTTCTATTTGATCTCAGTGTAATTGCTCTAAAATTCCAATGAAATCTCACTCTTCTGTAGCAACCTTTTGACATCTGAACTCACCACGAAAGTCATGAAAGTACAAGGTGCACCTTTTCTCCTAACAGTGGCTTCTGAAACAAGCTTAAATGATTGAGTATCACATTAACTTTCAGAGCAAGACATTAAGGTTAGTAGTTAAATCAGGCTTTCCCATCTAAACCTCAGTCTAAAGATAGAGAAAACTGAAGAGTTAGTGGTTTTGGAGAAATGGCAGAGTACAGTAGCTTGAGATAACCTATGGTGGTCAACGTGGTTTCACTACTCAGACAATTAAATGGATAGACAGAAAATAATGAACTTCATTCCTGTAATAAATTATCTTTTGGATGTTTCGCTAACTTGAATCTGAACTAGAATTATCTTAATCTGTTTGCAAAGATCACAGCTGAGACTATCTGAATGTTTGAGAGAAAAAATGTAAGGAAGTGAAAGTGAGATTAAGAGGAGAGGGAAGAGATGAGCCCTCAAAAAGGAAAGCTGAAAACCCCCCAGCTTGGTCTAGGGCACAAAGAGAACACAACCCTATGGGATTATGGAAGTCAGCATGAACCTGGAGAAAATAAATGCCCTGTAAGCAGACGGTAGATTTTATGAGGTGCAAAGGAGCAAGAGTGCCATGGGAGCAATACCAGAGTGGCATCAGGGAAAAGGTTTGAGTTACAAGGAGCTATGATGTTCACAAGATTGTACAGATTGTCTCCAGGCCCAAAGAAGTCTCTGCTGAGCCTGATGATTATTCTCTGATGCCACATAAACGATGAGCAGGACCTCCCTCTGTCTCGCTGCCATACAGGAACTTGAAAGTAGGAAGTGAGTTCCCTCACAGTTAATGCAGTTAATTGAGGCAGCTCAGCTCCTGCAGCTTTGTTAGCCTCATGCCTTTTTTGTGTATCACTTTGACTCCTTTCTGTGTGACTGCAGGAGTGATTCAGTGTCCTGAAAGCACATCTTTTTCACCCAAGATGCTATATGTGAAAATAAATAGTTTTCAAATATGCTTAAATTATTTAGAAGCCTTGGCCTTAGGCCCTGAGCACATTTTACCACATTCAAATATTCTAAGCCCCTTCTTCATATAATGGTTGTGTGATTTTTAATTGCTCAATGTAGAGATAACTGCCTCCCCAAATATTTCAGTGTCACAATACTGCTGCCTGCATAGCTGAATCTCACACAGAAAAGGGAAGGTTTCCAAGAGTTTATAATGTTTTTATTGATATTGAAGTGTCTTACAGTCACATGATACTTAAATGCTAGTACAGTTGTAGTAGTTTATAGAGCAGTAAATCGAGCACTGAATATCCACTCTGTGGCAAAAGAAACCCAAAAAGGTGTCGCTTGTATTTAAGTGGCTTTTAAAAATTGTGTCCACTAGTAAAATATCTTTAGGTATTTTCTTGACTGTCATGATCTCTCCTATGGCTTTTGTCAGCGATGTTACACACCACAGCACTCAAGCTGTAGCATGGTTTTTCAGATGGAATCTATCTATGAACACATTCAGGCGCACCCTCCCCGGGTAGACTTCTCTGCATCCATCTCCTGAACTTGCCTTTCTCATCCAGCTTGTATCATTGAAAGGGAATTACACCCCAAAGGCTCTGGTGAAGATCTTTGGAAGAAGTTCTTCTAGCAAGTCTTGGAGTAATTGCCTCTCAGTAGCCTGAGCAGAGTGCCTGGTTTGGCAGCCTGACCTTAATCTCTAACCTCTAGGTTTTTATTATCGTTATTGTCATGTCTGCTGCTGTGTCATTAAGAGACTTTCCAGTTTCCCTTTATTCAGCTGGGAGCTTTAAACCCCCTGGCCCATAATTTCCTTTTCTTTCTTTGGCATTTCTTTTCCTCAGTCCTTTCATGAAACTCATCTGCTGAGTGACATGCCCTCTGTAAAACATAACCCATAATTACTCTAGGATTGCTCATACTTGGCATAAATACTGTACTTGCAAGTATACAGCTCATAGCAACACATGTCACATTTAATTAAATTGCAAAGCTACATCTTATGTTGTCCTTCAGGAGAAAGGAAAACAGTGAGAGAGAAGGCAGACTTGTCTAAAAGAATTTTTCATTCCAGCTGCTATGTTTAGGCGATAGTCTTGCATAAACTGGGCATATGCATGCATGGATGATAGATACCTTTCTCCTTTTTTTAATGCCAGGATTGAATCCATGCTTTACAGGTAGGAGAGTCATACCTTCCTCTTTTTTCTTATGCTCTATACACCATGTGTGAGTGACCCAACCATAGTGGTGCACACCTGAGCTTGGAATGCATTCTGGCTTCTTGTATGGGGGAGAAAATGGCACCTTTCTGGTGTGACTCATTGCATCCTAAGATACGTATCTAAAATAGGTCAGATAAATCATTCTCTGGCACTGTAGCTTCCTCTTGATTGATGGTCTATGCCAGAGGCCCAAGAGGACGAGCTCAGATGTGGGTAACTGCACTGCTGATGCCCAAATTAGGGTGAGATTAATTCCACCTCTGTCATCTTTACTTACAAAAAAAAAGTTATAGTGTTAAAATACAAACTTTATTTTTACCACTGAGATAAACTTTGACATAACACTGCAAAACATATATGATCATGTCAAGTAATTCCTCCATAAGGACTCCTGGTTTTCTTTTTGTTTGTCTTTTTGAGCTGCTTATATGGCCTTCATTTTTCATAGGATAATAAGAACTGCTATTCTAAAAACAGTAGCAGAAGCATTAGTTTGCAGAAAGGTGGAGGTCTGATGGAGCTGTGATTCTTCTAAGGCAATTTTCTCTTAGAAAATATGTAGCTGTGGATTTCTTTAGTGGCCGAAGCTTAAAAATGCTGGTTTTGGAAAGCCCACAATATCAGCCAAACCCTTTCAGCTTTATACAAATGCAAATAGAGTTGAAATCTTGATCTTGGTTGGAGGCCGCTAGCAGAGTTTTCATTCAAAACTTGGGTTTGCTTGACTTCCAGACTCTAATGGTGTGAAGGCTGCTTGGATCTGGGTTGCTGTCTTTCAAGCTACCCTTCAAATTCAACTGAGCCATAATCTGCAGTAACGCATAAAGGACAACAGGGATTCTGACGGTTTTCACAGCAAATCTATAGAAGCTTAGTAAGATTTTTTTTCTGCAGAAAAGTACTGTGGCAGGTAGCTTTTATAGGCTCTTCAGTTAGAGTTCAGATTTTAGCATAATTTTTCATTAATATTTGAAGGGGGCTACAAAGATGATGAAGAAGGACTGTTCATCAGGGACTGTAGTGATAGGACAAAGGGGTGATGGATTCAAACTGAAACAAAGTTCATGTTAGATATAAGGAAGAAGTTCTTTACTGTGAGAGTCGTGACGCACTGGCACAGAGTGCCTAATGAAGTGGTAAATGCTCCATCCCTGGCACTCTTAAAGGCTAGGCTGGACAGAGCCCTGGGCGACATGGTCGACTGCGAGGTGTCTCTGCCCATGGCAAGGGGGTTGGAACTGGATGATCTTAAGGTCTTTTCCAACCCAAACCATTCTATGATTCTATTATTTTCTTCTAGAAATTCTTAAGTATGACTTTGGTAAAAGTCAATGTGACCTTGGTAGTTATATACGTTTATCAATACTACATGGCACTTTGTGATAGAGACCGTAACTTTTAATATATTTTTTAATGCTCAGAGTATGTTTTCGTTAAGAGCTGGAAAATGAGATCCTAATGTCATGAAATTTGAAACATGTTAATCAGTAGTTTTAGCTCAGTTCTTACTATCATGTTAAGCAAATTATGTGAGTAGTTCATGATGAACTCATCAAAGGTACATAAAAATTAGAGAAGATTTTTTAATTTCTTCTGTGACAACACAAGTACAAATGGTATTTTAAGCACAAATTTCTTCTAATTTTTCACTGAATATGACCAAATAGCTCATAGTATTTTACTCTTCTGTTCTAAAAGCATTGACTTAATTTCTGTAAATGCTAGAAATGCATATAAATCTGGTATATAAACCTATAAAATTATATACATAACAGTTTAGCCCTTGCCATTTTTAAGAAAGCTCAACCTTTGGTATAATTCAGTCAAGTGTTTTCTTCTTGGTGCTGTTTTCTTGTCTAAGTCCTGTAATTCACATCTCACTAATTCCTTATCATAGCTGACAGTTGAAGGATTAGTGGGTGCTTTTTCTGTGCAGTTTTAATATAGCTAATTTAAAGAGGCATTTGACACAAAATATGGAAAAAACTATTTCATTGTTCAGCAGAACACATTTTCATTACAGCTGAATCTGGCTATGGTGGTTGACCTTTACTTGAATGTAAAAATTAATGCTTTCTCTAAACTAAAACATAGATGATTTCCTTGCAAATTACCAGTGGAGATCTTTGATAAACAGTCACAGCACTTTAACACAAAAAGCTTTTGAATGTCATGACAATAGGAAAGCAAAATATTTCAATAGTGCACAGGCATTTCATATTTCTTCTTGTTGGCTGCGGTTTGTAGATTCTCTAAAAAGTAGTCACTCAGTAGTATTTACAGATCTACTGACGTTCATTAAGCACTTTTACAGATGTTTTATTTATTTATGTTTAATACCTCTCCTGTCATGAGCATATCTGCAAAATGAATTGACATAATGTCTGTAGATGGAAGCTTCACAATCAGAAAATCAGCTGACTTGAAAAAAAATCTTTCCTGAATCTTTCTTGGTACATGTATATATAAAAATATATACATAAGAACTAGTGTTCAGCACTTAATAGGTTGTCTTTGTTACTTGAATGCTTATTGCATCTTTGTTTTACAAATATTCTGCTTTTTTGTGGTTTAATTATTTTGATTTTTTCCTGGTTTTTTTTTCTAGGTTGATTATTTTGTAATAAGCAATTATATTATCACTGTCTATTATTGTGATTGTTTAATTTATTGCTTACATATCATCTAAAGGGTACAGAGATTTTTATTTTGTAAAGTGTGTAGAGTGCATATTGCTTTGGTGTTTTCTGTCTGAGTAGACAATTCACATTTTCTCTCTTTACCCCACAATCATGGTATCATTGGTCCAAGTTCCATAACTGCATAGGAGTACCCTCGTTGTGTACATCCTATCTCAAATATTTCCTATGCTCAGGGCATAAAAACTAAAGGAAAATGTGAGGTAATGTTTACCAGTAGAATAATCTGACTGAACAGATCTTACTTTGGATCCAAATAACACACAGAGTACTCCTGTTCTCCCCTCACACCTTCATAATCGTACCTCACATTGCAATCACAGCAAGGATTTACAATGATGATTTCTACTTGACAGAAACAAGCCATGGAACTGGCATTTGGAGAGTAAGATACACTCGGTAGTTCCCAATTTCAGTCACAGCATGGCAAACACTTAGCCTGTGCAAACCAAATAATATTGGTATCGGTATTAAAGTAATCCATTTGAGTTGGATACATAACTAAATGACAAGTAATCTCTTGCTGCTAAGCATCCTCAGAGTCACTCAGATTTATACCTAGTGATGAATAAATATTGTGTATTAACCTTAAGGTATGCAAGCAGAAGCAGCTTGTAGTTTCTCTACCACTCTTTGATTCTGTCATGGGTTCAGCAGTAGCAGTCATTTTTTCTCCTCCTCAGTAGCTGGTGCAGTGCTGTGTTTTTGACTTTCGGCCTGGGAACAG
>JAOEHX010070257.1:11601-23145 GCA_025448015.1 Bolborhynchus lineola | reverse complement strand
CACAGCTTCTCTGGGCACCCTGTGCCAGCGCCTCAGCACCCTCACAGGGAACAGCTTCTGCCCAAGAGCTCATCTCATCTCCCCTCTGGCAGTTAAAGCCGTTCCCTTGGCCTGTCCCTACAGGCCCTTGGCCAAAGCCCTTCTCCAGGTTTCTTGTACTTCCCTTTAGGTATTGGAGCTCCCTTTATGTACTGGAAGAGGCAAAGTACTCATCTGTAACACTGGAAAAAAATCAGCTCCTTCTTTCTTTTGACTCTGAACTTGAAAATCTTTTTGCCTGGTATTGTCCCTTGAGATGGCCTTGATGAAGGTCACCAGGCTGCTCCTCTGGTTCCTGACCTGCTCCACCTTCCTCCTCCTGGTGTATGATGCCTATGCAGCTGGGCTGCCCCAGGGAGCAAATAACAGCTGTGAGGTTCAAGGCCACGACAACTTATTTATCAGACAAGCAGATTTTCAGTGTACATCTTCCTTTTTCTGCCCTTGCTTGTGTCATCTCCATGTGAAACAAGAATTGATGTGTTATCTGTTCTGTCTATTCTGCTTCCTGTAGCTCCAGTCATATCAGGAGCCCTCTTTAAAACCATGGCAGGCATCTAGAAATTGAGCCCAGTTTCAGCCTCACCTCTTTCTTGCTTCCTTTCTGACAGCTGAGGCCTTCAGATTTAGCCTGGGACCAGCCAACTGCACATTGGTTTCAAGGAGGCAAGTGGTAACATCACACTGGTGGTGTTGTCCTGATGGGTTCTGCCGAGCATGTTCCTTCAAGTGCCCTCTGCATGGTCCTCATTTGTGTGCTCTTCTGAACCTCTTTCATCCTGCAGACCATAAGAGTGAGCCAAGGACTGTATGAAAGTGTGTTTCAAGGTGTAAATGGACACACATCTCTGAGCTGGGTATCACCATCATTGATATTACCAAGATGACTCCAGTTCATCCAGCTTGGGTGGTGTCCAGAAAAACCCTGAAGATGCTCTACATTTGCTGCTGGAGCAGAAGAGCTGTGTTTGTAGGTGTTGGTTCAGAGCAGGGTGTCCTCCTCCACCTTTGCTTTTCCTCTCCTTTTGAGGAGAAGACGCACAGGAGCTGACGTTGGAGACTGGTTCTCCACTGATCTCACTTTGCCCCTCGCCAAAAGCTCAGCAGGATGTGTGCTGTAAAAATAGCCTCATTAGAAGCCATCTGAGTCCATACGCAACCACAGATCGCTCAAAAGGGAGCTTGGAGCACGTGTGTTTCTGTTGTTGTCTTCAGAGAATTACATGACAAATTATTCCTAGCTGGAAGAAATGTCCTTTTCTAATTGGGGTTTTTTCTCATTCTTTCAGAAGGGAGGAGTGTGTGTGTTTTTTAAGTAGCTTTTAGTCACTTTCATTATTTATGAGGATGCTACTCCAGATCAGAAAAAGCAAACTGCAAATGTGACTTTCTTCTGGCTGCAGCAGCTGACGGGGCCCATTTGTTTTCAGTTGTTGCCAGTTCCGCTTATCCCAGCCAGAATGAAGTGCTCTCCAAGGATGAAAACGGCACCATATTGCAGCTTCTCGGCTTGCATCCCCTTCTTCTTTCCTCCTTCCACAGGGGACTGGCTGGAAGGTGGCCACTGACTTCATGGTGGAGTGTCACAGTGCAGAGAGCTGCTTCCTTTCTGTCCTTCCATCTGGAAAAGCTTCCTGCATTGCTCCTTCCATTGATGGTTGTTGAGGCTTCATCCAGGCTACTCAGCTTTACAGCCAAAATTGTGCTTCTGGCATGGTCATTTATTCATACTATCTTGATGCATCAGTGCTAAAGCCTTGGCCCTTCATGGGTGTAGGACCAAGGGAAGCCAGACCAAAATGGGTCTGGGAACTCCTTTTACCCCTGCCTTTCTAATTCCCCACGAGGAGACTTCATTGAGGCCTCCTTAAATCTCTTCTGCCTTCACATGCTTGTATTTGACATGAAAGTGGCCTTAACATCGTCAAAAGATGAAAGTCTGATGATCAAAGGAGGCAGCTGTGTTGAAATGAGCATTGTGAGATGGCAGAGCTGGTAATACAGTAATTGGCTATGTGGCCTACTTAGTCACAGGAGTGAGACATGCAAGTGCAATGTTTGTTTGCATCTTTAATGTCTAAAATCCATAGAGTGTCCCGGCAGATGAAGCAGCCCCTCACCTGCAGCGCAGCCAGGCACACCATTGAGGGACAGTATGAGCAGAGTGTGATCCCAAGGCTTCTGCCTCCTCTCCTCAGCAAGGAAAAGCCTCTTGGGTTGCCAAGCTTCACATCTCAATAGCAACAGGACATTAAGAGAGGTTGGTGTTCCCCAGGAAAGCTCAAAGACATGGAGGTGGTGTTAGACACACCCTGTGGAAGAAGGTAGGGTTTAAGCAGATGTACCCATGCACGTGTCTCTCTGAGGAGCTTTTGTCCTGTGCAAACAGTGTTTTGTTCGAAGAATGTCCTCTTTCCAGGAGACATCATGCCATGGATGTTAAATGCAGGTTGGACCTGTCAGGAGAGCTGCAGCTGATCACAAGAAGGCCACACTTGAACACTTAAAATTGCATCTTTTCGAGCAGCAAAGTGATGGCATGAGGCTGGAACTTGTGTTCAGAGCCACTATGAGAGGGATGGCTGCAGGTACCCAGGGTGGGACCTGACTCATGGTAGGTTCTCACTTAGTTCCTGTGCGTGTTCTGGATCTGCTGCTGCTTTATCTTAGTCTCTAGTTGGCAGCTCTTTGCACTGCTCAGAAGTGAGGGGAGGCAAAATGTAACACAACACTGAGCAAGTGCAGTGTCATGGACTCACAAGGGATACAATATCCAAAGACCAAAGGGCTGCTAAAGAAATGATGGTCACCTCTCTTGGGTCAGTGCATCTTCTGGCTCCATGGACACAATGGTAAATGCTGTCTTCTATAAGCTCTTTTATAAGAGGAAGTAGTAACAGCACAAGGGGGAGTGGCTTTAAACTGACAGAGGATTTAGAGATATTAGGAAGAAGTTGTTCCCTGTGAGAGTGATGATGAGCTTTAAGGTCCTTTCCAACCCAAATCACTCTGTGATTCTGGGTGGAACCTGGCTCTTCTGTGGCTGTGCATGTACCCCTCTCCATCCCATCTGAACTTTTCCGGTGTCGGTAATTTCCTTTTCTTTCCCGTTTTGCTCCATGCTGTTAATATTGTTTCCCCAACCAAACTAGGTGCGTCAAACTCTGCTGTCACATGAGGATTGCTCCTTCAGTCACCTGCACCCTGGGGACAATCACATCATCACCTGAGCAGCTGAGCTTCAGGGGCAGGAAGCCTGGGCTGATCCTAGTTTTGCTCTAGCCACAGGAGCACTTTAGAGGCTGTGAGGATGTATGTGAGGACAATGTTCTCCATGTGCAGGGAAGGGAGGTCCATTGCCTTCACCTGCTCAGCAGAATCTAATGATGGCCATCTTGTGCATCATATGAAGCAGTCAGAGCCTCCTGGCTCCTCTGTCCCCTGCAGAGCACATCCAGAGGAAAAGGATAGAGGGATGGGACTGTGTTGCTGTTTGACTATGTTAAGGTATTCTGCAAAGCCATAGTGTTCCTCTGGCCATTGAACTGGAGAGAGTCTTCGACATCAGCCAGTGGCTGGAAAATCTCTGCAGGATATGGAATAATGAAAATGATGTGAGAACAGCTCTTCCTTCTTCAGTGAAATGGTGAGGGACATGAAAAAGGTCATCAGAACTGCTCTCAGGTGGCATGGGACTGATTCTGGCCTGGTGCAGGTCAATGGCAAAGCAAAGCTTGCACTCTGGAATGACATTCTTGTATTTCAGCTGGCAGAGGATGGGTGCCAGTCCTGTGAGATCAGATGTGGCTCCTGCAATAAAATGCTGGCACCTCAGGGTGTCAGCAGAGGGTGTGCTGTGGTAGAAAGGGGCAGGAGCCGGGTGCAAGGAGGGGATGTGCTGAGATGCAGTTGCCAGCCCCTGCAGATACATGTGTGTGCAGACAAACACAGCTTTATATATAGTTGTAGTTTTATAGATATGTATAATAGAATATATACATATATATGCAATCTGGGCAACAAGTCACGTGGTGCTGGGATGAGTGGTGCTTACTGGTGCCCAGTGTCAGTGCTGTGGGGCTGTGGGTCACCTCACAGTGGGTACCTCTGTACCCATTCTGTATCCTTGGTACATCTGCTGCCTTCATCTCTCCTAGAAGTTATCTGAAGACAGAGAAGGGCTCTATTTAGTGTAAAATTGTAAAGCTCCAGTGGTGCTATTTTATTTTAATGGGGTTGCTTTGTTTTTGAGAGGCTCAGCGAGCCCCTTTCAGGGCTTCTGTGCTATGCAATGCTGCAGAAGGCTGTGAAAGTATTTGGGACTGGTGTCCAAAACGTACAGCGAGTACCTGCTCAGGCTTATGACAATGGCAGAGGAATAGTGTTGCTTTCAGTTTGTATTTGCAGGGTTAGGTCCCACCCAGGAGCAGGCAGCCCAGCCAGGAAGGTACTTTCTTGGCAGAGATGGATCCAGAGTCAGTGTGTGAAGAGCAAAGTTCTTGAGGGTCCATTGGTCTGGTCAAACATTTATATACTCCTGCAGCCTCAAGCCACCAAGTCTGACCAGTGCACATCTGCACTGAGCCCAGTGACCCAGGGCCAGGCAGATACTCTGGGTTTGACAACTTGGAGAGATTTGTTCTCCCTGAGGACATCCTTTGGATAATGGTTGTTCCAGTGGACCACCATCCATGCTGACGGTCTATGCCTCATTTCAGCTGGTTCCAGCAATGAGCTCGTACACTATTCTTCCCTGCCAAATGAAGGAAAGACATTTTTTTTCTCCCCATGAAGATGATAATATGCTGCCATCAAATCTCAGCCTCAAGCCACCAAGTCTGACCAGTGCACATCTGCACTGAGCCCAGTGACCCAGGGCCAGGCAGATACTCTGGGTTTGACAACTTGGAGAGATTTGTTCTCCCTGAGGACATCCTTTGGATAATGGTTGTTCCAGTGGACCACCATCCATGCTGACGGTCTATGCCTCATTTCAGCTGGTTCCAGCAATGAGCTCGTACACTATTCTTCCCTGCCAAATGAAGGAAAGACATTTTTTTTCTCCCCATGAAGATGATAATATGCTGCCATCAAATCTCAGCCTTCCTTTTGGCATGAGAAATGGGTTGAAGTTGTTTGGTCTCACAGTCAGAAAGTATCTTTTCTCAGTCTCAAACCATTTCAGTGCCTCTTTCTGGAGCCAGCTCCAGTTTTCTAACCACCTTCTGAGAGCGAGCCAATCGCTGGGACTGGCTTCACCATGGCTGCATAGAGGGAGAAAATCACCTCTGTTCCATCTCAGGCACATGTATCTGAAAATCGCCTTAGTCCTGTAGGTCAGAGCGTGGCTCTTGGTTGGCTGCAGCATAACCTTCCTGCTGGCATCATGGCTGAGCACTGTGGGTGTTGTTTGTGGGTGCACTCAACATGCCTGGACACGTTTGACTGTGCTACAACCGCTCATCTTGGCCAGAGCCAGCTTATGAAGTGATGGATCCACTGATGTTGGTGTCCCTTCCACAGTCATTGCTCTCCACCCCTCCCGGGGTCACCCATCATTTCTAACACCAGTGATGTTAAATTTCATTCCAGAGCATTAATAAACTGTCCCACATCAATCATTTCAGGAGCCCTGTGGAAAAGCCCCATTTAGGAGTGATGCACCTGGAGGTCACTTTGCCTTACAGCGCATGGCCTGTTGCTCACTTCATGCCATGTTCTGCTGATTTGTTTTATGTCTGAATGTGACATGATGCAGAGCTGGGTGCCCTCAGAAGATCTTTTATGGCCTTACTCAATTTATAATCCCCTCAGAAAGCTGTATCCTTAGCATCACTGCTAGTTGTGTGAGCTTACAATTCCACATCACTTGGCTCCTGCATTGATTTTTATGTTGTTCTGTCCAGAATTGGCAAGTACAGGTTGCTGAACCATCCATTTTACCTTCACTTGAGGTGCAGAGCTGGTTCTCACCTTTCTGCCTACCAGTGGGAATTGTACTGGTTTGATTGTCCTCAGGAAGGAAAACTTTCCCCACCATCACCCTATTGCTTTTGCTGCCTTTATCAGTGTTTTGCATTTCACACCTTGTTGGTTCAATTGATTTGCAATTAATCTCACCCTTTTCTGATTGGCTTATACTTGAGCTCCTGGCTATTGCCTTCCTTTGGCTGCTGTTGGGTAAGATTGATGGACCTTTTGGATATCCAGTAATATTTCCATAAAGACTGTCTGTTTTCAACCACGTTTTCTCTATCTTAATTCATCTTTCTCACTTGAAAAAGCCCTGTATGATTTTGGGAGCGCAGCAGGGGTTGGAATAAGTATGAGGAGGGTGGGAAGGAGTGGGGAGGCAGGTCAAGGCTAATTCTCTCTGTTTAGGGGCTATTAATTGTACATTTAATTCCATAATGAGAATGAAGGGATGAATAATAAGGTATCTGGTGATGTGGTGTGACTGACCCATTTTGACATAGCAACTCCATGTCTATGTAGGAGGTTGTGCAGTAATTACTGTAGAATATTGTTCTCTTCCTTCATCTCTCCTCTCGTCTCCATTCTCCCAGGATTACCCACCGGGTGCTTCCAGCTGCAGCATTTGAATTCCTCTACCAGCCCCATAACCATTGTCAGAAAGCATTGCAGGTGTTAGTTTTCTAACATTCATACCTTGTGCTTTGTATGCTATTCCAAGCAATGGGATTGCCTTCTTTTTCACTATTGCATGGTCTAATGGCTCTCATCTGTAGGTTCAGCCTATTTTCCACTTTATTTTGCCTATTACTTCTGCTTAAAATGTTTTCAGACACCTTTGGCTGTTCCCAGTGTTTCCATGGCTCTAAATATGTCACAGTCTTTAAAATCTCTGTTTCTGGGTAGTCTCGGCTATTATATATTTACTTCTTCAGATTTCTGCACAGACTGAACCGGCAATTATTTTAGCTTTTCACTGCATGTTGGAGTTTATTAATAAGCAGTATTACGAACAGGGTGCCCATGGTGAGTGGTGGGATGGTGCGTTTGGAAAAGGAGCTCTGCTGAGTTATTATCTGGTCCTCATCTGTTGTGCTCAAACTCTCTCTGCCTTTTGCCACCATAGCACGTGTTCATGTCATTCTACAGCTCTGAGGTGCCCTTCCTTTTCTTAAGGGATTTTAAGTATTTGTTTATTGATGTTAATTTCTCCCATTAATTTCCAGCTTTCTCTTTCCAAGATGAAAATCTTACCGTGTTTCTAAATTCACGGCCCTCCATCTTACTGCCTTCCTCCCTCTGTCATGATTTCTCTTGTCATCTTTGATACTTGTATCTGTCCATAACTGATAGTCTCCCTAAATATCATTATACTGCAGACGATCCCCTGTGATCATCACTGTGTGTATTAAATAAGGCCATACCATTACCAGGGGATGCTGGGTTACTTTGAAGGGTCAAAAGAGGGAACACAAGTGCAGATCCACTCATGGAGAAGTGCATGCAGGGGAAGAGAGCTCCAAATTAAAAATGTCAGGAGAATATGACTTTTCTTTTGCATCTATGAACTAGTCTTGGCATAATCCCTGATGTCAGGAGTTGTGCTCCTGGCCTGCAAGGAACCCGATGGAATTCTGTGCCACTGGTTCATGGTACAGTCCATGTCTGCTGCTGTTGTTTGTGAGGATTAAAGTTATTTTCATTACTAGCAAGTGGTTTTTATTACTTCTGTCTGGTTAAAGTGGATGACTTCCCACATATGACAGACACACTTACCTACCTATACTTAAATAAACTGTATTAAATAAAAGTGCCTTTAATTAGATGCTAGTGATGAGAAAGTGAGCACCTGACACTGAGGATTAATGTTTTCTCCTCTCTTCCCCTCATTCAGGGAGTGTTTGAAGAGGAGCCCGCGGAGCCCGAAAGCAGAGGGCTCCGAGTCGGTGACATCTCAGTCCTCACCCAGTGAAGAGGCTGGAATGATGACTGAGGTGAAAGTGAAAACAGAGGTACCAGATGACTATATCGAAGAGGTGATCTGGCAGGATGACACCAAAGATTCCAAGAAGAACATAAAAGATGGGCCAGGAGATGTGCCTGCAGAGATCTGCGTGGTCATAGGTGGGGTCCGCAACCAGCAGACGCTCGGTAAGCAATGGGGTGATGCACCCCATCAGTTGGTCCTCTTGAGTCCATGGTGTGGGAAGAGGAACAAGGTTCTGGAGAGCTGAAGCTCAGCTCTGTTGAAGGGACCAGAGCCAAGATGCACATCAGTCACAAGGTCCTGCCTCAGCATTATTGACCTTCTGCTCTCTGTATCTGATCGCCTCTAAAGACTCAACCAAGATCAGGATAACTATAAGAAAAAGCTTAGTATCTTCTTCTGATGTGTTGAATGACTTGCCCAGCAGTCACATGCAGAATTGGTGGTGAACCCAGGGCTGGTGGTAGGTGAGTTGGGCAGGATGAGGTGGTAGGTGAGGAGGAACAAGAGGGAAGCCTGAGAAACAGTTGGAATGTTTGGAGGATGGTTGCTTTGTGGACACTTCCTGTAAATAATTAGATGTAGCTCAAACCAGGTTTTACGGGTCGGTTGTTTTTCTGTTCACCAGTAACTCTGAGAGAGTGACTTTGACTTCTGGGTGTCTGTAGTGTGCCAGGTCCAAAACAGTAGTTCCTGTACCCACCCCACCTCAAACTGTGATGAGAAGCAGCTCTTTGTGGGGTTTTTTTAATGTGGACATCACTGTTCTGTCCTTGTGCTCCAAGGGTTCTGGAGAGGCACCACTTTTGCTAAAGGGACTCCTCTCTTGGTTCTCACATGGAGCAGGTCCCAGCAGTGACTCTTAAGAGCAAAGGGCAGCTGCTGGTAAGAAGAAGAAACAGCACTTGGACCGTGTTCTCTTCGAGGGACTCTGGAGAAAGCTAATTTGAGCTGCCCAGTGTTGCTGTTGGGGTTGGTTTATCTTGCAGCGGGAGGGAGAGGAGGTACTGGTGTTAGGTTTTCTCCTAGTTTCTGCTTGATCACTGGCCATGCTCTTGGAAAGAAACCCTGGAGGTATTGGTAGCTGGTCAGTGTCTCGGAAGCATCGTCGTCCTTCTGTTCCCCTTTAGGACAGCCACTAAGAGTGGTAGGGTGGGAGGTCACTGCTGTTTATGTAGGGTGAAAATATTTGGGGAAAACCTGAGAAGTCTGAAACTACTTCTGAATTAAGGGTTAAAGATTGAAGAAATTATTCTGTGTATATTCAGAGTTGTTGAGCCTCCACAGCTCTTGAGAGGGTGATCACTGCTTGGGCAACCCTGAAATGCACAGGTGTCCCTCATGCCCTGGGAGGGAAGGGTGCAGATGTAACAACTGATAGGAGCTTCTCCTTCAGCCATTGTTACCAGCCCTTGATGAAAGCATCTGCAGGTTGGCTGTCTGCTGTGTTGGACCCCTTCTCCCTATGGCTTATGGCTGGGCAGCAGCAGCTGGGCTGCAGATGATGTCCTTTGAGGATGCAGGTTTCCTGCCTAGGTTGACTGCATTGTTGTGCAAAGTGGGGAGTGGGCTTTTGCTGTTGGCTGACTTGGACATTCACCAGCATGTACTTACGGAGAGCGCTGGGGACAGGCTGGCATGGGGGGGGGCATGGTTCAGTGTATAGGCACCGTAGGGAGACGGATGGCACGTTGTGTGCTGGTTAACAAGTGGTGGTTGGAAGCTGTAGAAAATAAACTGGAGAACTTCTATTGGGAAGGGCCTTTTCACATGCAACATGAATCATACTTGTGGTAGAGACTCTCCCTGGGTTTCTTTAGAGGCGACTTGGTCCTGAGGGAATCAGCAGTTGATGGGTTCCTTTGTGAAAAGAGCCCTGTAGGTGCCTGTGTTCATCCACTGTTCACATAACTGTCTGTTGGGGAGGTGGCTCTGAATAGCTTGTCTCTTAGGCCACCAAATAGTGGGCGCTGTGTGGACCAACTGTGGTGCCCAGATACCCATCCCTTGTGGTTTCTTGAACTGGCTCCAGTCAATAATTCTGGTCCCCTCCATCACCCTGCAGAAACCATGGCCAGGAACATGGCTGTAGACATCTGTGTAACTCGCATAAGAAGTGTCCCATCCCTGCTGCTCTGCTGGCGGTTCCAGCTGCTGCTCTGGCACAGCCCAAGTTGTCAGCTGAAGACACCGGTGCCTCCTGCCTCCAGAGCAAAGGCTTTGAGCTCTCTACTGCTGCTCACTGGTGCTTCCAGGAGTTTTCCTTCCTGAAGCCTTTCCCATGATGTGTTCTGGTAGCCCTGTGTCTAAATCACTTCAGCTGTGCAGAAAGGCAGGGCTTTGCTAGGATCTTATTCGCCTTCATCAGGGAAGCTGAGATGGGAGGTGTCGAAAGCAGTTATTTCTTATAGTAATTCATGATACAGTGTGAAGTGGTGAATCGGGAGGAAATGAATCCCTCTCCTTCCCATGGAAATGCTGACCCCTGGACTGTCTCCTTCCATGGTGTTCTGGGGATGGTCAGTTAAGTGGGGGGTGTGTTGTCTGAGCTGGGGCCACAGTGCTGAGGCTTTGGGGCACATGTGGCTCCAAGTGAGAGCCAGCCAGCTGCCTGCGGGGCTCGGCTTCGGGAGCTGGCTGACACATGCTGTAGAAGATTTATGTCTCTGCTCTGAGTCACACATCTCCTGCAGGAGCGGGCTCTATTTATATTTTCAGTTGTTTCTTGGAGCAGTTTGTAGCAGGGATTCCCAGCTCAGCTGCTCCTATTTGCTTGTAGTGTTTTCTTCAGATCAGGCCTTGTGTGCGCTGCCTCCTGTTCAGTTACACGTTCACGTGTCCCTCCCTACACTTGCACTGCTCCAGGCTCTGTTTCCAGTTGTTTGGAGCAGCCCAAACTCCGTGATGCCTGAAGGTGGATGGAGCGAATCAGGAGGGGTGGGGACAGTGGCTGCCATCCCTGCCTGAAGAGCCGGTGCTGATGTTTGTGGCTTTGAACCATTTTCTTTTCAGCTGCTGTTCTACAGAAGCTTTGCAAGCCCCGTGGGGACCCCCTTTGGGCGTGCCAAGCAAAGAAAGCAAATGGAGAAGTTTGCTTCAAGCCTGGGTCAGCCAGCAGAAGACTGGTACCACCAGTGTGGATCCATGCTGGTCCCTGTCGCCCAACTGACACCCCTTGCAGAGCCACCGGGCCTCGCTGCCTCATACGTGGTGTGTTTCTTGCCCTGCACACCTCAGGGGTACAACGTGCCCTGTTCTTCTTTTTCCTTGCTGGTTTCACATGCTGGTCTTGGGCTAAGGTCATTTAAATAGCCCCAACACATCCATGCTCCTTTGGCCTGGAGAAGAGAAGGCTCCCTAAGGAGAGACCTTGTAACAGTCTTCTGGTAGTGGGAGAGGGGCTTTGGACAAGAGGGGAATGTAGGGACAGGACGAGGGGAATGGCTTTAACTGCCGGAGGGGAGACTTAGATGAGCTCTGAGGCAGAAGCTCTTCCCTGTGAGGGTGCTGAGGCGCTGGCACAGGGTGCCCAGAGAAGCTGTGGC
>JAOEHX010070245.1:0-16563 GCA_025448015.1 Bolborhynchus lineola | reverse complement strand
GGCAACAGTAACCTGGAATGACATAGTACCACTAACAGTGAATGAAATGATTCATAAACTCCAAGAGTCCAAAGACAATCTTACCCCTTTCATCATTTCAACTGTGGAAAAACTGTCCCAGGATCTCAAACAATTGAGAGACAATCTATCTGATCTATCCAGCTCCTCAAGTACACCAACTCACATCTCAGCTATTAGCAAAAGGTGTCCTACTGTTTGAGAGAGAAGATAATAGAAGGTATATGCCTTGGGCACCCTATGGTTTTACCTACAGGATCACGAAGAAGACATGAAGTGCGATGGAAAACCTACCTCAGCTCTGGAGGAACGGGTGAATGAATTGAAGAGGAGAACAAAGGTCAAGGCTGATCATCGCATGAAAGCTGCAGCTTCAGTCCCTGGTGAGCAGGTTTCCAGATGGAGTGGAAGAGCTCATTTTACTCCAGCTCCTATGACAAAGAAGAATAATCCCTTTCTACAAGACTTAATTGTCCAGCATTGTGATGACTATTAGAGGGAACCTGCCTCCAGCCAGGTGGAGGTAGGAGACAATTGGATTTACTGGAATGTGTGGATCAGATGGCCTGGCACATCAGTCCCACAGCAGTATAAGGCTCTAGTAGATACAAGTGCAGAGTGTACCCAGATGTCATCAAGCTGTCAAGGGGTGGAACCCATTTCTACTTCTGGAGTGACAGGAGGATACCAAGAGTTGACTGTAGTGGAGGCTGAAATCAGCCTGACTGGGAGGGAATGGCAAAAACACCCCATTGTGACTGGTCCAGAGGCTCCATGCTTCCTTGACATAGATTACCTCAGGAGAGGGTACTTCAAAGACCCAAAAGGGTACCAATGGGCTTTTGGTATTGCTGCTTGGGAGACAGAGGAAATTGAGCAGCTGTCCACCTTGCTTGGTCTCTCAGAAGATCCTTCTGTAGTGGGATTGCTTTTGCAGGATATACTTGGTGGGTAATGTGGGAAGACAGAGGCGTCCGATGTGTGCCTCAAGAGAATTTGATTTTAGGGGAAAACAGCCAATGAACTCAATTGTATGCTGTTGCCTGCTATGTAATATTTTCAAAGCCTACCAATCAGATGTCTTCAAGTCATCAGTGAGTGCCCCCCTGACCATCATCCCAACAAAGACTGAACTTTGATGAAACCGAATGAGTTCCGCAGTAAAAGAACAATCAGCATCAGCAGGCAATGATCCAACACTGCACACAACCTCCCCTGCTCTGAGAGACTGTTACAAAAGATGGAGCCCAATATCATGGACTGGATGGACTCAGCAGCTTTGTACGGATTGGTCCATGCACTAAGGAATGATCTCTCTCCCTCTGTGTGTGCATGTGTATATATACATGTGATGGTATATTGAAAATGTGGGACATGAGCATGATGTGAATGGTATGGAATAAGTGGTGGAATCCTATGGGTTCAGCAGTAGCAGCCATTTTTCTCCTTCTCAGTAGCTGGTGCAGAGCTGCGTTTTTGACTTTTGGCCTGGGAAGAGTGCTGGCAACACCAATGTTTCGGTCACTGCTCAGAACATTTTGGTCTGTCCAAGGACTTTCTGAGTCTCATGCTCAGAAAGGGGGCTGGTCAGCCTGGAAAAGAGAAGGTGGCATGGGGACCCTCTAGCAGCCTTCCAGTATCTGAAAGGGGCCTACAAGGATGCTGGAGAGAGACTCTTCATTAGGGACTGTAGCAATAGGACAAGGTATAATGGGTTCAAACTTAAACAGAGGAAGTTCAGGTTAGATATAAGGAGGAAGTTCTTTACTATGAGGGTGGTGAGGCACTGGAATAAGCTGCTCAAAGAAGCGATAAATTCTTCATCTCTGGCACTGTTCAAGTCCAGGTTGGGTAGAGCTTTGGGTGACATGGTATAGGGTGAGGTGTTCCTGCCAATGGCAGGAATGTTGGAACTATATGATCTTAGCATTCTCTTCAACCCTAACCATTCTATGATTCTATGAGAAATTATCTCCAATAATATCGTATGTACACCAAATCCTTAGCTTCCCCTTTTCTCTCAACATAACAGACTTAAACCACTAGCAAATGAAGGTACTGCATATAATCATCCACAAATAATTCACCCATTAGGCTTGGCTAGGTAAGATACTTCTTCTCTGAAGAAGGACTGTATTTGATTTTTGCCATCCCAACAGCTTTACTTCTATCTCAAAAGAGCCCATATAAACAGATGAAAGACCAATAATTTCTGTAAAAGGATTCCTGGCTGGACTTTATCTAAAGTGCCAGAACTGTCTGAATCTAATATCGGGTTCACTCTGAACAGATTATAGTCACAGTTTGTGCTGTTAGGTAATAGGTGCTTTTCAGGAAAGGCGAAAAGGTGGGTGGATACATGGATGGGCAAATAAGTTGATGGGCAGAAGAAACAGAAGTAAATATTCAGTCAGTAAATGGCATGACAGATTTCAGAGCTGTGCAAAGAATTAAGGCAGTTGTGCTTGAAGGCAGAATGAGTCAGGGTGCATAACAAGGTAGACATTATGGAAAGGTTATTGCCTGCTTTTCTACATTCAGACTCTTTCTTTGGGAGGTATATAGCTACTGCAGTAAATTTGTCATAGCCCTTGCCATATGGAGCACCAATTGCAGTAGAGATGAAAAGGAAAGATGAGACGATTCAGACAAATGCTGATATCAGCATCCAGGTTCAACAGCTCTTCCTAATTTCATTTGGGAAAAGTGATGAGGTAGAAGCCTCTCCAAACGTAGCTTGTGCAACATTGATTCTGAACTATAAGTCTCAGGGCACGTACGTCTTCTTTTCTAGACAGGTTGTTAAAATATTTAAGGAGGGTTCTGTTCTCACCTTCTTCAGGAAGAAGACACTAATAAGAGGTGAGTGAGTAACCATCACAAGAAACCTGAAATTTTAGGGACAGATAACCTGCAGCCAAGTCTTGGAAGAGTGGAGGAGGTAATCAGAAGCAAAATTCTGACTGTCAACATCTGCTGATGCTGGAAGTTTGAATGTCTGCAGTATGCCATCACCTGTTCAGAGCTGTTTCCATCACTTCATTAAGATCTTAGAGGAATGCACCTTGCACTGATCAGTATAATAGCTCAGATAAGCCACCAGTAATCATACTCTTGGCAACCTTTGAAATAGGAGGGGGACAATGGGAAGGGTGTCCATGTCTTAGGAGGACTCTTTCCCTGTGTGCAGGATTTTGGCTGCCTCAAAAAAGGGAAAAGAGAAACAGGATTGCTCACATGGTTCTCAGCCCTGCAGTCTCCCATTGCAACAGTGACCAGACTGTTGACCATGATATTTGAAATCAATATCAGACTAATAGCTCCAGAGAGCATAATTTTATCTGCACCAGATGAAGTACAAGGTTACTCCATGGAAGCACTTTAAATTAATACAAAATACCTGAGAATGCTCTGGGAGACTTTTCTTTCCACCCTTCTATCTACTTCATTGATACACTACTAAACCAAATTAAGTAGTACATCAATAAACAGTTTTAATCAGGATACTGTGGCCTGAGGAGATGTCTGAGATTTTTTGGTGGGAGAAGAAACCATTAAGTCTAGTAAAGAAAAAAACAGTTAAAGGAAAAATCAGTGTCAAGGAAATAAAATAAAATCTAACAAAATCACCAGAGCTTGAATAGAAGACAGTACAGGTGAAGATCAATGTCTTGAAGCAAACAGAAAGGAGAAAATAGATCGGTGTTACTGACAACAACATAAATTTGTGTTGCCACTTATATGCTAGGCTCATTGAAATTTTTATAATAGAAATGCAAATGTAGATTTAAAAAGAAAGAAAACAAATCATTAATTAGAAGAATATATGATTTTTCCCTTAAGATTGATGGCAAGTTTTTTTCAGTGAATTGTATCTGAAAGTATTACTTACATTTGGATTCTAAGTTTACCTGCTCAAGGTAAAGATGACTAAGACAAAAAAAAAGGAGAGAAAAAAATCTTAGAATGAGCAGATAGCTAGTAATATAACCCAAACTAATTACTAAATTATCATTAACACTTCCAAACTACACCTACTGATACTAAAAATGACCAAGCGTTATTTGTTTTTGACCACAATTATGCAATAGATGTTACCACTGTTATTTTCTTATTTGTAATGGTATTCCAAAAGAAACAAATGTATTTAATTGTTATGAATAAATAGAAGCAGTATTAATACACTCTTAACCACAGTAAAATGTGTTTGTGCATATATTAAAAAATAGTGCTTTAATAGGTTACTTTTCATTTCCAGAAATAAAAAGTTATCTAAATCCTTTTTTTTAAAAAAAAAATCTTTATATGAACAGAAATGAATCTAGAATAGCAACATGTTAATTAAAAAAATATACAAGGAGAAAAATTCACCAATGACAATTCAGTGACTTCAATGGAATTTTATTTCATTCAGCCTGAACACTGTGAACAAGTGGCATTGAAAAAAAAATCAGTTTTAAGCAATAAAAACCATGGGAAAGGTACATTTTGTTTTGGTTTTACAAAAATTATGTAAGAAAATAGTAATTCCTTGTGATCTTTTCCAAGACTGGTAAGGTTCTAGTGACTTCTGCCTCATTACTCTTTACCTGATGATATACAAAGAGAATCACAGGCGGTTTTAAATAAATTTCCTCATTTTATTCCTGCAATAGTATATGATGAATTCAATAGTTATTCAATATTTTAATGAAGATTACATTCTTAAGCATTTTACTTAAGGCAGACAATAATACCAACAAGCAAAATCAACAAGAAATCAAAATTTTAAGTTCATTCTGTATTGTCAAGATACAAGGTCTTTTCTTTTTCCATAATGACTTTAGAAATTCATCAATTTTGTTTTATCTATCTGACATTTAAATCAGAATTTAAGAACATTCCAGAAAGGCTGTGAAAATTCAAATTCCTGAACAAATACATGTTAGGGCTATAAGGATAAAGACATATTTTGACAGTCCATAAAGAAACATAATCTCAGATCTCTTTACAAGCATGGATGAGTTTCCTATGAAGTTTTGGAAAGTTTCTTAAACCTGTCTTCATTCTCTATTAGAAAACAATTAAAACAAAAAAAATCAAAACCTCTCAAGAATTAGTGCTAATAAAATTCATTAGTGTCTTTGACATGTTGAGATACTATTGTCTTAAAGAAAATACAGTACACAAGATGCAGTTTTGAAACCAGGCACAGAAAATACTGAGGATGCCTTAAGTTCCATAATTCTGTTTAGCAATTGACTGCTCACATGGTTAATGACTTGAGGAATAACTGCTCTTAGGTATTGTAAAAAATCATTGCATCATTTGTTGATTAAGCACAAGATAGATCCAATGATCTAACTTTTGACTTATTTAAGGTTATAAGGTCCAAGAACAGTTATCTACATCATCAAACGATTTTAATTTGCCATCAAAGACTCATTTTATGAAGGTCTACATCTGCAGATGGTCTGTGTTTAATAATTGATGAGATCTGTATGCAACACTTAATCAGAGAAAGGAATATTACCTATAATATGGCACTGGTAAGTTTTTTTTGTTTGTTTTTTTCTTGGAGGCTTATTTACAGTCTGACTTCTTTGCATTTACTCTGTTGGTATCTAAATGCCTCTACAGAGTCTTCTTTGGAAGGTATTCTTACTTTCTAAACTTACGGTTGTATAAATTTGAATAAAGGCGATGAAGTTCCATTCTTTTCTTGTACAGTTTCCTTTTATGAATTATTTCTTTACTCTTTTTTTTTTTTTTAAGTTACTTTTTTTTTCCTTGCAGACAAGGATGCTATTAGACAGCATCTCAGAACAAGGCAGAATAAGTGTACCAGTTTGGAGGATGAGGAATGCAGAAGGAAAGCCAGAAGAGAGAATAAAAAGCTCCAAAATAAGATGAAAATGTGTTGAAAATAATAGCTATACATATGTTTCTCTTTTAAGCAATATTAAATGAAAACATTGGCTCAGTTGCAACAGAAACTGACAAAATAATTTAAAAGTTTATCTGATTGAGTAAACCCTAGAAATAATTAAAAAAAAATCAAAAGGAATTAATATACTGAAATAGCAAACAAATCCTCAGGCATTTACATTTTCCTTTACATTCATGTTTATGGAAACACTGGAATCTGTCTCAAATCTATTCAACCAATGAAGCTTAACACTGGGCTGTAATCAGATTTTATACATATCCACTCATGTTTTCCTACAACATGTTTTATATATTTGATGGTTTGTTCAGGTTTTGCGTGAAGAAGCAGAAAATCCTTTGCTTAGAGAAAAAGTTATTTTTACTTTGCTTATTAGTCCTTCCTCTTCTGTTCTGCTTTATGGAGTCGATGTTTTGGATGTTACTTCTGTTTAAATGCCACCATGGTCCTGTTTCAAAACGCTTAACAACTTCAGTAGAACTGTCTGACAGACTGATCATCTAAGGAAGAGTTAGTTACAGGTAACCTCAAATTCATTTCCTGATAGTGCATTTTATTTTGTAAAATAGAAAAAAAAAATCAATTTTTAATTAATGGGTGACAATAACACAGGCCTTCCTAGCTTTGGGCAATCAGGAGACAGGAAGCCATCTCCACCCAGTAATGCCTTTCTTAGAACCAGATTACCCTTCTGCTTGTGACATTCTTGTTGCAACTCATTACATCTTGGAGACATAGAAATTATACTTAAAGTAGTGGTTATTCTATGGAACTGTCCAGTCTGCATTTTGACAGCTTGCATACCTACATACAAGGTTGGGAGGTCAACTAAGATAAGCAATTTCCATTTAACCAAATGAGTCTTCAACTACCTAATAAGTTTTTCTTTTCCATCTCTTTTCGAGGTGTATCAGAAACATCAGCAGATCTTTATCACATACATAGCAAAAATTTTTTATGTCTGTCAGTGACAGGAAACATGGATATATGAGATTTTAGTAAAAGGAAACCCAGTAATTACACTGAGTTTCCTAAGAAATAATTTTTGCCTGATTTTTTTTTTTTAATTCAAAATTTACATGTTTATCAACAGACAAAACTGAGTTAATTTAGTGTGAAAATGATTTTAAAAATTCAGCTGTTTTAGCTGGAAAAGATACTGCTTTAAAGTACTGCCATCTCTATGATAAACATTTTTTACCACTGTGAATTCTGTGGCTGTGAATGATGACAGAAAACTGAAACCTAATCTCTAATTGCATTTCATCACAACAGTAAAACACAGTCAAACGAACCATTGTCTGCTTGTTTTTCTTTCCAGAACATGCCAGAAACATTACTAGTAAATGTTTTTACTTAAAACTATGTTTTTTTTGTGCCAAAATTAATCAAAAATAGCATTGTTTGAAAGATCTAAAGGAGTATCAGTGCTGGCTTTGGAGAATCATGCCCCAGTGTCACATACTCAATAAGTATGATACAGAACTGAGGGACATGCTGCCTTATGAGGGGATAGAGCTGAGGGTGACCCTGCTCAGGCTGTGCTCCTACCACCGATGAACAGTCCTGCAGGGGCTAAACACAATTGGCAGAGTTGACAATGATAGCAAGGTCCATTTGCAGCACATGACATGGGCAGTGATGAACCAGGTCTGGGATCCCTCCAGGAGCCACAGTGCAGCAAAAGGAGAAGGGACCAGGAGAGAAACCAGTGTAGGGCTAAAAGCTCCATTCAGGTGACAGGGACAAGGCTAGAAACTAGCACTCCTACAGCGCTGATTGGGCAGGGTGGGGGAAGACCTCAGATACAGCTGGGCAGGGCCAGAAAGAATTGTTAGTTTCCTCAGGGCCCTAAAAATCTTGCCCTGTGAGCATCTGTTAGCATTACAGGATCAGTCCTATTACCACTTCAGTTACAGATACTATAAAAAGGTTGTTTATATGGAAGGTGCCTTTTTCTCAAACCTGTGGAGATTTTCACTGGAACACAGTAAAACAATCTCTGGCAGATGTTTAAAGTCAGAGCACATAGGCTACATTTTCTGTTCTCAATTCCCTTGCTAGATAATGGAATTGTACTCAATTAAAGATAAACCACCTGCAAAAACAAAAGCAAACAGCAGCCAAAATGCAGAACAGCTCTTCAGTTTTCAATGAGCTCTTTAAAATTACTGTAATAAAAAAAGTCATGTACTTAAGATCATTTGTTTCTTAAAAGAACTAACAAATGGAATTGCTCACTGCAGTGGCTTGGCTGGTTTTCATCTGAAAAAGTAGAGATTCCATCAGTTGCCCTATTGTTTCATAAATGTAAAATACTGATTCCAGTTTGCTGCTCTATTGGCACTGAAGGAGCAGTTTTGAGGCTTCACCACATAAGATGCCTTTTTACTGCAGTAAATCACTAAGCAAGAACCATAGAATCGTAGAAGAGTTAGGCTTGGAAAGGACCTTTGAGACTATCTAGTTCCAACCCCCCTGCCATGGCCAGGAAAACCTCCCATTAAACCGTGCCATCCAAGGCAATGTCCAACCTGGCCTTCAACACAACCAGGGATGCAGCATTCACAACTTACGTGGGCAGCCCATTCTTCCTCATATCCAATCTAAACTTCCCCTGTTTAAATTTAAACCCGTTATACCTTGTCCTATCACTACAGTCCCTAATGAAGAGCCAATCTCCAGCATCCCTACAGGCCTCCTTCACATACTGGAAGGCTGCTATGAGGTCTCCAAGGAGCCTTCTCTTCTCCAGACTGAACAGCCCCAGCTTTCTCAGCCTATCTTCAGGTGGGAGGTTCTCGAGTTCCCTCATCATCCCTGTGGCAATCCTCTGGACTTGTTCCAACAGTTTCATGTACTTTTTATGTTGAGGACACCAGAACTTCACACAATACTCCCAGTGAGGTCTCACGAGAGCAGGGTAGAGGGGCAGGATCACCTCCTTCGACCTGCTGGTCACACTCCTTTTGATGCAGTCCAGGATTTGGTTGGCTTTCTGGGCTGCAAGAGCACAGTGCAGGCTCATGTTCATTTTTCCATCTACCAACACCCCCAGGTCCTTCTCCGCAAGGCTGCTCTCAATCTCTTCTCTGGCCAACCTGTAGCTGTGCCTGGGATTGCTCCCACCCAGGTATAGGACCTTGCACTTGGCATGGTGAAACGTCATCAGGTTGGCATCAGCCCACCTCACAAGCGTGTCAAAGTCCCTCTGGGTGGCATTCATTCCCTCCAGTTTATCGATCAAACCACACAGCTTGGTGTCATCGGCAAGCTTGCTGAGGGAGCACTCAATCCCACTGTCCATGTCACCAACAAAGATGTTGAACAAGACTGGTCCCAACACCAATCCCTGAGGGTCACCACTCGTTACTGGTCTCCAGCTGGACATTGAGCCATTGACCACAACTCTTTGTGTGAGACCATCCAGCCAGTTCTTTATCCACCGAGTGGTCCACCGATCAAATTGATGTCTCTCCAATTTAGAGACAAACATGTCATGTGGGACAGCGTCGAACAATTTGCAGAAGTCCAGGTAGATGACATCAACTGCTCTACCCTTGTCCATCAGTTCTGTAGCCCCATCAGAGAAGGCCACTAGATTGGTAAGGCAGGATTTCCCCTTAGTGAAGCCATGCTGGCTGTCACCAAGCACCTTGTTGCTCTTCATGTGTCTTAGCATGCCTTCCAGGAGAATCTGCTCCAAGAGTTTGACGGGTACAGAGATGAGGCTGACTGCTCTGTAGTTCCCCGGCTAATCCATTTTCTCCTTCTTGAAAATGGGGTTATATTTCCCTTTTTCCAGTCATCAGGAACCTCACCTGACTGCCATGATTTTTCAAATATGATGGACAATGGGTTAGCAACTTCATTTGCCAGCTCCTTCAGGACCCGCGGATGGATTTCATCAGGTCCCATGGACTTGTATACATTCAGGTTCTGAAGATGGTTTTGAACCAGATCCTCTCCTACAGTGGGCCCAGGGTCTTCATTCTCCCTGTCCCTGCATCTGCCTTCCATGACTTGGGTGGTGTGGTCAGAGCATTTGCCAGTAAAGACTGAAGAAAAGAAGTCATTAAGAACCTCAGCCTTCTCCAAATCCAGGGTAGACAGTTCTCCTGATAGCTTCCGGAGAGTGCCCACATTGTCTCTAATCTGTCCTTTATTTGCAATGTACCTATAGAATCCCTTCCTGTTGTTCTTAACATCCCTAGCCACGTTTAATTCTAAGTGGGCCTTAGCCTTCCTAAACTGGTCCCTAGCTTCCCTGACAATATCTCTGTATTCTTCCCAGGCCACCTGTCCTTGCTTCCACCTTTTATAAGCCTCTTTTTTCCTTCAAAATTTCCTCAGCAGCTCCTTATCCATCCAAGGAGTTCTCCTGGCCCTCCTCCTGCTGCACTTCCTTCTACTTGGGAGGCAACACTCCTGAGTTTGCAGCAGATGATCCTTGAATATCAACCAAGAGTCTTGGGCTGCCCTGCCCTCTAGGACTATATCCCATGCAGCCTTACTAAACAGGTTCCTGAAGAGGCCAAAGTCTGCTCTCTTGAAGTCCAGGGCAGTGAGCTTGCTGCACGCTCTTCTCACTGTCCTGAGGATCTTGAACTCGAGCATTTCATGATTGCCACAACCAAGGCTGCCCTGGAGTGTCAGATTTCCAGCCAGCCCTTTCCTGTTGGTGAACACAAGGTCAAGCGCAGCACCTCACCTTGACGGCTCCTCTATTACTTGCAAAAGAAAGTTGTCTTCCACACAATCGAGGAGCTTCCTGGATTGCTTGTGCCAGGCTGTACCATCCCTCCAACAGGTAACAGAGTGGTTGAAGTCTCCCATGAGAACAAAGCCCTGAGAGCGTGAGGCTATTCCTATTTGTCTATAGAGTGCTTCATCCACAGAGTCCTCTTGATCAGGTTGTTTGTAACAGATCCCCACAGTAATGTCTCCCATCGCTGTTCTCCTTTTAACCCCAACTCACAAACTCTTAGTAGACTGCTCACTCGTCTTAAAAAAGTATCCAGGTGACCTAATAAGGATTTATATCCAAAATTTTTTACCTTACTGCCTAAAATTAGGAGGGTTAAAGAAATCGCTCGTTAAGAGACAGTTACTCAAGCAGCAGTGGATTGCTCTTCAAAACCAGAAAAAAAAGTCAATGTTTGTCCTTGGAATGGTTTGGATATGTATGCACTTTGCAAGATTGGGCCATCAGAATATCAAGGATTTTGTTCTCCTGACTACATTTGGCTATGAATCTTGTAATTTCTTAGGCATTTTGTGAAAACAGTAGCACAAAAAATACAAAAGCTGAAATAGGGGAAATAATATGTAGTTGCTATAATGAAATAAGTTTAATTATTTTCTTGTTACATTGAAAAGATACATGAATTCACCTATGAGTGAGATTCATTTCATTCAAACCTAGGTACGAATAAAGTAGGTTCCTTCACGTGAAATTAGTTGTCTAGTTTCTCATTATACATAACAGAGGTCTTGTCAGTATATGCACTGGAGTTTCAGTTTAAATCTGTTGACCAAATGGAAAGGCTTAATTTTGAATGAGTGAATCACACTTTACGTTTCACACTGATTAGCTTTTTACCAGCAGTGAGGTACCTCAGGTGATTTTAACATAGCAGTTACCAACACTTAGTCAGATTAGCCTTGTCATGTCATAGTTTTTAAAACTTAATGAAGTTATTCTTCAGTGATAAAGCTTATTAAAAAGAAATTATACTTCCTCATCAATATATAATGTAACACTGGATCTTTTCCTTTTCTTTTATCACAACTTTTTCAAATTCAGCTGAAATTAGGTCCTTAAACTTATAAATTTCACTTTCTCTTTTTATTTTTTTACCCGAGTGTACTCTTAACAAGTGCTGAGCACATTTGATCTTAAGAAGAACATGAAAAAATCAATATTAATTTGTTCAGTTGTTTTTCCATTTTTTAACAGCTTTATGATGTGGTCAGCATACTAGACAGGCATCATTTTCTATTAATCTCTGCACAACTGTTTGTTAGATCTTGACATGGCAGGAATTCACAATTAGATTCAAGCATGAAAATTGCATTTATTTGTCCTGTATCCAATACGATAACAGCAAAATGGTGTTTTGTAGCACAATAATGAGTGGTATTTATTAGGACAGAAAAGCTAACAGTTATTTTTGCCTTGGCATTTGATTTGTAGAAAGAAAAACAGGTGATCTCTGGAGAACATTTATGCCGTCTGGTGTTATTTTACAGGTTAGATAACTTCTTGTGTAGATGAATGTTTTTCTATGGTTCAGTCTTCATTCTAGGATTAGCAGCTTTGTCTTCTAGTTGGGCTGTAGATGTTGTGTTTATGTACTACATACTCTTTTTTATTTTAAATAAAATATAATTTCTTTCCACATTGCAAGACATGGAGCAGAGGCTTACTTCTAGTCCCTAGTCTCTGTGACAAGCTCAGAGCTTTCTTTTCCTGTGGGCTACAATGGCAACATTCCAACAGGACACATTCAGATGATTAAGACTTCCTGCTTCAAGAAATGCGTTCTGTTCACTAGTTGACAAAGAGCTTTCTGAATGGCACAGTGATGAGCCTCATTAAAAAGTCCAGGTCTTCCCTTATTAACTGGAAAAAAATGTTTATGTTGTAAGCTAACAACAGTTGCTGGAAGGATGCCTTTTCTTACACTGAGGTTTGCAGCCTGTTTATAACAATACATTGAATATTTGGTTGTCAGGCAAAGCACACCCCAGATTACCAGCCCTTGTCATAAGATTGCTAACCACTGAGAAAAAGAAACATATTGAACAATTCTACCTGCCAAAAATGGAGGGCTGGTTAGCAAGAACTTAAAAGTGCAAGAATAAACAGTAAGTGCTCATATGGTATTTTGATTTTAGGTAAGAAAAAATTAAGGATGACAAACAAAAGCTCCTTATCCAAGTAGATTTAAATACTGTACAAATTTCACCTCATTGTTTTTCTACAAGCTGTCTGAAGAAGATACCTTATGCTTTGCAGTCAGAGGATCAAATCTTATAATACCTATATGACACTACAAAGACTTTTACATGGAAGATTCCAACACACTTTTGTCCAAACCTGTGAGACAAACTAAATGACTGGGCTCAAATTCACCTACAGCGAGGTCATCATTCCGGAAGATTTAGAGTTGCTTGTGAGAAACAGAGGAGGTTTTGCAGTGCAGTATTTCCACATCAATTTAGACATCAGTAACAAAATGAAATGAAATTGTAAAAGGGGTTATTTCTCTTCATAGACTAATAAAGGATTTTTGAGGACTAGTTCAGCTGTAGATGCCCACAATGTAGAGGTGGATCATAAATTTCCTCGCAGAGGGTGGACCAGACCATAGATTATCTGACATGATATACTGTAATTATATTTCCAACAGATATCTCTGTGTGACTGTTTAACTATCATTGCAGGATCATTTTGCTTGCTAGTGGATATCTATCTTGAATGCAATAAATGTCACAAATATAAGCCAGAAGACATTTAAAGCAGAGAACCAGTTTTCATCACCACAGTATTTTTGTGATTAAACTGAGCAAATGGTAATCCATGTATATGTTATGTAAAACAGATTTTCCCAATTAAGAAATACATTAAGAAGCAGTGAATAGGAGTTTTTACTTCTGCCACTACTGTATAGCAGTTTCTTGCTGAAGATCTTCCCTGTTAAAGTTATTTTTTTCTGAAGCCCATTCTTACTTGTAATCAGCTACTATAAATTGCTGGTTTTAATCCCTTATTTTCTAGCTTCATGCCTAAAAGCTGAGAGTTGCCCAGCAATAATAATCTAGTAGAATCTGGATGTGTGAAACTGAAGTTCAGAGCCCACAGAATACAGGCCCAATGACTGCTCTTTGTGTTGACAACTTACAAAAAAAATGCAGTACCTTCTAGGCCTCAAAGTTATGCATTTTTCCTTACAGTTAATTTTAAATTAAGAGTAGTGCAGCTTGAAAAGGAACATGGGAAGCATCTGTTCCAGTTTTGTAAATGACATGGTGGTCACAGCAGACCTTTTCTGAAGGAAAGTCCTTAGCTCTATAAGCTAAACAGGGTCAAGAACCTGGGCCATGCTCTGTCTGTCCATCTATGGTAACCTCTAAGCAACTACCAAAAAGCTGGTCTGCAACTTTTTCTCCAGAGGCTGTGCTTTTAATGAAAGTCATTGGGAGTATGATTTCTGCTGTCAGAAAGCATTAAATGTGCAAAGAATGTGCATATCAGTCTAGCTTCCTTGGGGCCTGAAGCCCAGAGACAACAGTTTTGTGAATCATAAACAACTTAAGGCTGGATGACATCCTGAACAGCTTGGTTCAGCCAAGATGGCAGAACCTCTGAGTATGTACATTGCCAAGCTCTGGGCATTAACATTTTTTTCTGGAACAACTTTGGTTGCCTGCTCACTGTTAGGCACCTAAGTAGTTAGGTGAGAATTACTGATCTGCTTTTTTGGACTTTCATGTCCACATAGCTCCCAATTACTTTGTATTTTGTCACATAAAAGTTGTTTGGACATCTCCCTGAGTTCTTCATAAAATACAAAAGAATGGTTTGGTATAAGCCATTTAGCAAAGGTATCTATTGCACAGGAAAAAAAAAAAAAAGAGAACTGTAAATATTACGTGGAGTGGTTTAAAGCTTTTGTTCATCAGTGATTTAGAACTGAGAAAAAAAACGCATGGGGGATTGAGTTTAGTTGTCTGCCTATTGCGGACAACTGTTTCATGACATCTTCTTTGGAAATTTATTAAATATTATTTTCAAATTAAAATATTTGATTTTTTGTTTGTTTATAAAATTATATATAGGACCCTTACTTCTGTGATTTTTGATTTTCAAAGTTGTTTTGGAACCAGGTTATAAGCTCTGCATTGGGAACTGTTTGCAAACACAAATACATCTAAAATTAAAGAGGTAAACTTACTTTAAAAGTTTTCATCCCAAGGGAAACTAGACGCCTTATTGAATTTCAAAATCTTGACAGTCTTTGTGATGTTTAGACAGTTTCAAAATATCTGACACTATAAACAAATTCAATTATTCTACTTCTTTAGAATTACGCATTAAGGATTGCAGTGTAAGTGTTATTGGAAGATAAGCTTTTAGAGTTTAATAACATTGAATTCAGCGATTCATATCCACTGCTGTTTTGTGTGGTTAATGAACAGGAGAACTTATTTTGGCTGAACTGCATGTCCTGAAAGGAAATTATTCGATCCTACAGTGCTTTTCATGGTAAAGAAGAAAAAGCTTTAATAGCACTAGTCAAATTTTTCAAGGATAAGGTGCTTCTAAATTTATATACTCAAAGGAACATTTGGTTATTATTTTTGTCCAGTATCAAAAGATTTCTTAAACAAGGCACATACTTCCAATATAAAAGAAGTAACTAAACTAAGATATTGCAAGGGGATTTTCTCTTTGCAAATCACATGTCAAAGAATACACTAAATTGCATGATGGGCATAAAATCTACATACCTTAATTTTCCCTACAACAGACAAGCTTGGATTTTAAAACAAATTTCAGGGCAGAGAAGCTCCCATAAAAGTTTTGAACTGAATGTCTCCTCAGACATTGTCTGAGCAACTTGCCAATGAACAGTGATAGATCAAGACAAAAAGTGAGATAGCAACTTAAAGAAATATCTGTCTATCCACATATTTTTAAAGTCATCACCAGTTTTTCAATAAAGTTTAAGTCTTAGAAATGATGTTGTTTCAGATTCCAGACTCTGATGGTGAGACAAAAAGAATCAAAGTTTTAAAACAGCAGTGCATTGCTCTATGGAGGTTTTAAACTTGAGAGTCTTTTGATGAGTTACTCTCTTTTCTGCTATCAGTAGTAGAATGTCTACCAATGTGGTAGCTATTGGTTTAAATTAACTCAGGCTGCTTGGTTTTATAGATTCTTTAACACTGTTATGAATACGATAACTTATTTATATTATATTTTTCTCATTTAGACTTTGGACTTATATTTGGGCTTAGCTGAACTTCCATCCACAAGAAAAGTGGTTGGTTGTGGCACTTCTTAGACAACGTGTATCAGACAAATGTAGAAGTTAACCAGATCAAAGGCTTGGACTGGATATTGAAGTGGAAAAAAGTGCCATAGTATCTTTGGCTAGAGTGGAGATAAAATAAATTGTTGTCACAGTGCATGAAGAAAGAAAGGATATGCATAATGACCACAAAAAGTTTCAGACATTAAAAGCAAATCAAACACACTTTAAAATTATAAAATCATAGAATATCTAGGGTTGGAAAGAACATGATGATCATCTAATTCCAGCCCCCCTGACATGGGCAGGGACCCCTCACTGCAGACCATGTCACCCAAATTGGCCTTGAACACTGCAGAGATGGAGCATTTACCACTTCTTTGTGCAGCCTCTTCCAGTTCCTCACCACCCTCATAGTAATGAACTTCCTTAGATGAACTTCCTTAGATGAACTTCCTTAGATGAATTTCCCCTGTTTAAGTCTGAGCCCATTACCCTTTGCACCAAGACCAGGTTGGACATAGCCTTGGGTGACATGGTCTAGTGTGAGCCGTCGCTGTCAATGGCAGGGGGTTTGGA
>JAOEHX010070243.1:20314-41621 GCA_025448015.1 Bolborhynchus lineola | reverse complement strand
TCTCATCTCAACCTGTGGGAGTTACATTCTTTGATTGTTCTCATCCCCCTGTGAGTCGGGGGTGGGGGAGAAAGAGTGGGAGGAGTGAGCGAGCAAACTGTGTGGCTGATTTACGTCTAGGCTTAAACCATGACAGGAACTTTCAGCGGAGATTTAGGAAAACTACATTGACTTCCTGTGATGGGTTACGAACTACTGTGAAACCACATCTTGACAAACCTTTGATTGAATAAGCAGGTTTACATTTTTTTTATTAGGGAGAGAGTGCATGGAGCTTTAAACATCTTGGTAGACTGCAGCCAAGATGTTACCCTAAGATTTTTTTCGCATACTTTAGGTACAGATGTTTTTAATATGTGAACATTAACACTCTGTCTTTCTAATTATGCAGGCCTAGACTCTTACATCATGTTTACGAGGTCATAAATTAATGTAATAAATCTCAGCTGAAACATTTAATGAAAAGTGTGTTTAGCACTACTTAGAAATTACTTTTAAATTCCATATTTGCAGGGCTAATACATTTCTACAAGATTTTAGAACATCAAATTCTTTCTTCTATGAAAAGGCCATGTTGTCCGTTTTTCATGCCCAGAGAATACTCTCAAGGAGGTTTGAGCATTCAAGGAGGAATGCTCAAAAAGGTGTTGGAAAATTATGTGAGATTAATTAACATCTCTCTTCCACCACAAAATTAATTCTGCCTGTGTCCAACCTGTTGGAGAAACCTCAGTTGCAAGCCTTAAACTGAACATTAGCAGTGATCTCTGCAAGGTAAGGCAGGCAAATATCCACATTTCCATATGGCTTTGGCTTTCTTGGCCTGTATGTGGAAGCTGACTACCACAAAGAGCATCAGCTGCTGCAGTGTTTCCAAAAAAGGAGATCAGCCTAGGGTTTCAATCCAAAAGATATGCACCTAACTTACAAAGGCAAATTATTTAGCAGAAAACTGAAAAGGGCATTGGCTTGAAGTGCTCTGGAGAAAGTCTGGAGGGTGAAAAGACTTGTTGATCTTATCTCAGCTGCCAAAGCACCTCCAAGCTGATAAAGAGGGAGGGGAAACAAGAAGATGCTTCATTACTTTAAATCACCTTTCTTTTATGAGGTTTAAGAAACCCTTGAACAATATTTAAGTCTGTCTGACTCTCCACATCTTTTCTTGGTTTGTTTTTAATGAGGCACAAAATGAATCAAGGTCTTCAAGTGATTAATTACTCAAGTCCATATGATTTCTTTTTTGTTACTTCCTGACAACAATACTCCATATTGCATTTGTGCAGAAATGTTGTATCCTTATATTTGATGTGTAACATGAATTATTTTCTCATTAAAATAACATCTCAACAATCCCTAAGATGCCACTAGTACATCTTCTGACCCTACAGCTAGATTGATGGATGAAAGAATATTATTTAGTGATTCACTCTTCTGCATTTACAGGATAGTTTATAGATGCTTCTACAGCAGTACTGGAAATTTATATTGACCCTGACTGAGTAGCAAATACAAAGACATCAAACAAGCCAGTCTCTGAATGAATTAAATCCATGAGCTTGTAGAAACAAGCACAGGTTTTGTAGCATAAGATGAAATAAAATTGTGAATTGGTTGGTGTGCCGGATATTTACTGCATCTTGTTCATTAGCTGTCTCTACAGTATGTCTGGAACCTGCTCCACAAAGAGCTAGGATGGACATTCTCTTCCAAGTACTGCAGGAACATTCCCTGCATTAGCAAGATAAATAGATGGAAGGAATTATTTCTTAAGTCTTTCCTCAGTTCTGGTTGACCACACATACATAGAAGAAGCCAAAGGAGACAAGTGACTCACTGGAGCTTGGAGGAGCACTCCAGCTTGGTGTTAAAACGTTCAGCTAAGGAGAACACCTCTCCCAGTCACCTGCCCCTTGGCCATCCCGACAAAAGTATCTCAAGCCAGAACTGAAGGAATTAAAAACTAGTGCTGAGAAGTTGATGACCACATACCATGTATTATGGCAAAGTTATTTTAGACAAGCTCTAGTCTGACTCTGCGGCATAAGGGCTGCTATCACTCAACATTATCTTATCCCTAATTCCTTTCTGCAGAATGAAGCTTTCAGCTTCCTTCCACACCCTCTTTATTTTCAGTGTCCTGAGTCTGACTTCATAATTACTTCATGAGACTGAACTTATTCCACGACAACATGATACAGTTTTCTTTAGTTTCCCAAAGGAAAACTTGAGGGTGTATTTGCCTAAGGTTATATAAATAGCCTGACCTATTTCAAATACCATTTTTCAGTTCTTCCAGGCATAAGTGCTCACACCTTCACTTGGGGAGTTTCATTACATCTCTGTGCTCTCAGGATCTGTTTTTAAAGGCCAGCAACAGCTTGCATAATAAGGCCTTTATCTTCCATGCTGGCAATGGCAAAACCCAGCAAAATGTCACTGGTTTGGGATACAACAGGGTGTTCGGGAGAAGTTATCCTATCCTTCCTATTCTGTCTTTTGAAAAAGACTTATCCATAGACAACCCTCTGAAATTAAGTCAAAATGGACTTTGGAAACAATTTTTAAAGCTGGAGCCTTCTCAGGCATACAGGAACTCAGATATGTAAAGTTTTATACACCTTTCAGCAAAATCAGAGCTGTAAATGTAGATTCTAGCATTTAAGAATATTGCTTGTGTTTGTGGCATTCCTCAAAAGATTTCTTGACTTTTAAATCAATTAAAAAGTGAAATAAGAATGTCCTTTACTGATACACATTTTCCTTGCTGTTAAATAAAGTTACACTTAAGGTCTGCTCAAAGCAATTAAATCTCCTCAAGGTTCAATTATAACAGCACTGGCTATAATTCTTTATTCCTTTTCCCAGTGCCAGTAACACTCTCCCCTGCACAATAATAATAAACAGCTTGGAAAATGAATATTCTTCAAGAGTATTTGAATGATAGCTGCATCTACTTCAAAGCACAAGTGAATGGTTTCGGACACTTCAGAAACCTCTCACCCAATAAAGTTTACTTCAGTAGCTTGAACAGTAAAAACCAGAAGTCTTGACCAGAGCTAGATTTCAGTCTTGTGTCTTCTTTTAGATGCCTCATCGAATAATTATTCTAAGGCTCTAAACTATCACATCAGCTTTTCGAGTGTAATAGTTATTTTATGTAGAGAAATTTTGACATTGTTTAAAGGAAGACATAACCCATAAATGAAGAATGTGCTTTTAAACAAAACTGTTTCCATGTAAAAACCATTCTAAAATAAGCACTGAATACCCTCAAAAGAACAGAAAGAAGCAAGAAAATATTCTAACTTTATGAAGGATGACATTTTGGACTAAATCTGCAAGGGATGGTAAATCGCAAGCGGTAAAGTCACAGCCTCTAAATAAGTTACCAATTGATAGCAGAACTGCTGTGACTGGCCCAATACATCCTAGCCTGGAATAATTGTTCAGGTAAACGCTTAGGTTTAGCTTAAACTGTCCTTAAAGCAGCACAGTGTTCCAACTAGTCTAATTTAGTCTGTCAAAAAGGATGAATAAATCTAACAGAGTTTTGTGCTATTTTTACTAGATTATTTCTGACATCTAAATGAGACTGAGAATGCTCTATTTAAGTTGACAATACAGGGAACTGAAATATGACCAGCTCCTAACTGTCCTGATAGATCATCTAGATAGCCGACATGTTTCACATCAGCCAGTGATTTATTCCTGTAAGTAAACAAGTCACATTAAAGCAGGACACTGTTAACAATGAGCACCTGAAAACCCAAGACCTCTTTATCTAGCCCGAGGGCCAGGAGTCATTTCATTTAGCAGTGCTCACACGTAGGAAAGTTAAGAATACGCACCTGAACTAATTACAAAAGTCTTGACTAGTGGAGGAAAATACCCCTTTTCGGACGGGCATCACTTTCCGCGCTGAAATGTTTCTAAAATACCGCGAACAACGAGAGCAAGAGCGCCCTCCAATTGTGAAAAAGCACAAAAGCTGCTGCTGGCGAGGGGGAAGAACGTCGTGACTGGTTCCTGAGTAGGGGTGTGCCGGGCAAAACACGGCTTTGCAGTAATAATTTCTCATGCCCAGTCTTTTTCAGCCTGTTAAATCTCTTTCCCCTGCTAACACAGTTCTAACCTCTCTGTAGAGATATTCCTTCCCCTGGAAAAGAATATTTTTTTCCTGGGAGGGTAAAGGGAATAGAAAACATTTATTTGAACAGAAGTGCTAAGTTCTTATAGTCAGAAACAAGAACAAATATTTTGGTGGGTTTTGTTTTGGGTTTGTTTTCTTTTTTTTGGGGGGGAAATAGGCTAAAAGTCTTAGTATTTTTCTGAAATCAGAAACAGGAAGGGAGGAGTGGATTTCTAGATGAAAATTTTATGCTATCCTCTTTACTGATTACTGTGTGTATATCTGCCATTTCTCTGTATTTGTTTCGAAAGGCACAGATCTTATCAGGGCCGCTACACATGTGCTAAAAACAATATTACATGACAGGTAGAATAATGAAATACTAGCTCTGCTGCATGTACAACACTGCATGCAGTACTAATGAATGCAGACAGCTCGGGTTACCCCATCCATGTAGATTTAGTATAGATTTGCAGAATAGTGCTTTTTGTATTCAAAGCATCATTCTTTCCACAAACATATTTCTTCCGCAGACAATAGGGAAGCTTCTTTTCTAGGAACAGGATTTTTTAGGAAGAATGCTTGTTACCTTGGAAAATAACTTTCTTCCAATTACTTTAGATAATTAAGTACAGCTACTAGCCAACAACATTCTTCACAAAATCAGTGTTTTCATTAGCTTAGACATGCAGTTACCTCTGTATTACAATCTGTTCTTAATTAGCATTGAAGTAGAAAGGATTCATGGAATTTGATGTTTAAAGTGGAATCTCACACTCCGATTAAATTGTTATTCCTTCTTCAATGAGGACAGAAAAAAAAAAAAAAAAAAAAACAAAAAAAAAAACAAACCAAAAACCCAAAGAAAGCTTCTTTTAACTTGGAGGGAAATTAGTGTCACTGACCAAAGTCTGAAGAGCTCTCCAGCCAACCATCCTATTTAGGGATGTTTGCTCATTACCTCAGACACACATGCTGCATTCCCTGGTGTCATGTGCCTGATTCCAAAACCCATTAGAAAGTCACGAGGTAAAAGGCGCGTGAGTGTGACTGCATAAACCACCCACAAGCTACCAGGACACATTCATGTCTCTGCAACCCTGTCTCTGTATCACCAGTGGAGTCTCTTCTGGTCTTGTTCATAAACCTGTGAATAAGAGCATCTTGACCAGCTGCAAGTTTTACCAAAGTATTCAAGAGCAGGGCTCAGGGTATAAATATCTGGCGACTAACACTGAGCCAGACTTCCTTGCAGCCATCTGGGATACAATAGCTTTGTTAAGCTCAGCCGGGCTTTTCAAATAATGTGTGAATACAAGGTGCATTTCCAGTGTGTCCCTAAAGTGGCCACTATAACAGGCAAATTAACAAATAGCTCTATTAGACAAGAATGGGAGTTGAGGTCCAAGCATCTTTTCAGGACAGGTAATTTCAAACATTTTGGCAGACAAAGGCTTAGTTTTTCAATCCTTCTTGCTGCAGCAGAAACAAGGTAAACAGCACTGCATAGCTTTCCTGATAGTCTGCAGCATATTTCACCCAGCAACATTTTGGCACCCATTTTAAAGTGCAGAGAGCAAAGAGCCATATGGCCTATGGAAAACAAGACGAAATGTACTATCTATGGTGAAACTGAGGGGTTTGAATGGTATTACAATATCTCCTTTCTTCTTAAGACTAAATGTTCTCAAAAAAGCTGCGCCTTATCTTTTCTCAAAGTCATCATGAAGATATACTCTGTCCAAGTATATCTCTTACTAGTTAAGCTTGCATTTCACAATCAGGAAGTTCTCTACCAGGTGAAATCTTATAACTAAAAAGTACATGAACAATTGTGTAAAGCAATCTCAGTGTTCAAGCAGTGAGTGTTCCTGCTTTTCAGATAAATTATGCTTTAAAACGTCGAAGATTTTGTTCTCTTGCCTTTTGTCATGTTTAACTACTTAAACCTGAGGCCAGTGCTCTCAGCAGCATAATGAAAAAAAGAGAAAAATGAAAAAGGTTAATCCATTAAGGTTTTATCATTGCTTGCTGTGATTTGTACTGTAAATGCTTCTGAAATTTTTCCAATGCTAGAGCAAACCAAACTAATATGTAAAGTCAGACTTTATGGCTTATTTCTCAGTTTATTATGATGTGATTGCATCCACTAAATCAATATTTTGCTTGCCTGCAAAATCCAGATTTCTGGTGTACATGCCTCAAGGAATCTTCAGAAATGTGTGTAATTTTCTTCCATATTTCTAAAAAGCAGTGGAGAGAAATGGAAGGGAGAAGTCTGGTGTTTACAGATCCATTTGCATTAGAAGCTGAAAGCTTGGTGATTAATAAACAGCTCTAATAAAGTCCTCATAATTCAAGATCTGTCTACATTAAAAAAGACTACCTGTTTGACTCTCTCTGAATTACCGCTCTTAGAACAAGGCCACCTGGGGATAATGAACAGCTGATTTAATTTTTAATCAGCATTTAAAAGCCTTTTAAGTGGAGCTCATTTTCATTAGTTTAAATAAAGAACACCTCAAAAAGTGAAAGGTCATTAAACCTCTGGAAGTACATTAATGCCAAGACTTCAGCTAAACATAGGTCCTTTTAACAGGGTGTCGAGGGATTCATTAAACATAATGTGAACAATTGCTCATTTCTGTAGTCAAACAGAGCCTCATAAAGGGATCTATTGCCTCATCAATGCCTTCCACAGGAAATTGCTATAGGAAGTGTATTTTGAATCTGCCTGTGCATTCTGAAAGCATTTTCGCAGAGACCCCACTGCACAAGGTATTCAGACCTTAGTTTCAGCAAGATCTAGGATGATTATACATATCACAGGATTAGGTGTGAGGAGTAGCATGGCTGTAATGAGGACCCAGCTGCTTGGTAAGGAGGAATATTTTGCCTCTCAGTACTTTGATACGAGACTTGACCATTTTCTAACCTGCAGTCAGGTTCAGTGCTTGTCGAAGAAGTCATACGCATTTGGTTATTACCCTGCCTGCTTAACTAAGACCTCAGGGCTGGCTTTCTGAAGTACACCTATTTTCCTTCCCTACAGAACAGATGTATGTTATGAGACTAACTTGCATACCCTTCAAATTTTTAATAAAATATTTTCAAGCATAAATAAATAAAAATGGATATAATCAAGAATTGGAAAGTCCATTCAGTAAATAGGGGACTACCCTGAAAATAAGCCTCAATTCCATCATTTCCTTCTCAGTTTTGTTCTATTCTTGGAGCAGTCTGGGTTTTATTGTATTTTTTATGAGCCTGTAAACATATAATAGAACATTACTTAAAATTTGAGCTGAGAGCTTCAGCTCCTATGATGCTCATTTTTCAAAAGAAATCAGCAAAATAAATGAGATTCAAGACACATTTAGAATTGTTCAGAATATTTAACATCACAACCAGAAAAAGCATCATGCTAGCTGCAAAACACTGCTTCCTTTCAGGGAATTCATACTGAGTATAAAAGGATACACGCAATAAAAAGTCATACTACTCCATCTCTTACAAGCCATAAGGTCTAGGTTAGGAATACCAAAACCAGCCACAGCACCTGGATAAAAAAACCAACAAACAAAACCAAAAAGGGGGATTGGGGAGGAAGGAGTGAGGGGATGTTACAGAGTCTTTCCAATGTCCTCAAAACTTTGTAGCAAGTAAAAATCAACATAAAAGTTCTTAGTTCCCTCACTAATGGGAAGAAAAATTGGTTTCAAACTTAAAAGCTTTCACTTCAGGAAGGATTTAAAATGGCTCCTCCACCAACCTGAAGAGGTCAGGCTGGGATTCATCTGAATGTGCTGGGTTTTCACATCTCTGGCAACTACTCAGCTAAAATGTTGGCTCTTACCATGACAATTCTTTACGCTGATATGTAATATGGACTGTGAATCCAACAAGGAGATAGTGAGCATGCTACAGTAAGCTCACGTCAGAGTAAGCTCAGGGCACTTAGTATCCCTCAGTGTTACTCTGCGCTTCTCCGTTTTACATGACTCCTACTGAGTTCAACAGTCTCATGCTTTGTATCAAAAAGCTGAATTTGACCCCTCCATTAAAAAATTCTACACAAACCAGTTAGAATTTCAGGTTTGAGAAAGTGCTCTGAACACTGCATGTATGTGTGGAATAGTCTTAAGACTGACTAAATTGTTGCATAACATGAATGGAACAATCTCTGTGTCAAAGTTTTCTCATGAGAAACTTCTATTTCCCACACCAGGCCTATTAGATGGCTTATATAAAAATACAGAAGACCGCTCTGCTGAAAATAATTCTCTCTAACCACTAAGGGATTAGAGATTTCAAACTGCAGATTTGCAATATGAAATAACACATTATTATTCATTTTTTCCCCTGTAATACAGCTTTATAGTGTTTCGTCCTTAAGAACAGATAAGCCTAGTGAGGCCAGCACACGTTTTTTAAGCATAGGGAAAAAGTCAGAGCTATACATGCCTATATGTGTTCTCCAAGCACAGTGGTAAACTGATGCTTTGATCAATGTTAGAAAAGCTACTATGTGTCCTAAAAGGATCAAGCCACCTTTAATTATTATTGTCAATAGGAAACTACTTTTTTTTATAATGCAGAAATAGTAAAAATTCTGTATTTACATTTTCTTAGGTAGCAGTGTCTTTCCAATCCTATAAGCATCCAGGGTGAAACATGAATAGAGAAGTGGCAGATTCACTGTTTAATACTAGCAGTGCTATTTTGAAGGTTAAGAGACAGTAATGCTCCGGGTTCCTTATGTGATAGCTCTTACCTGGTTTTGGAAGAATGTATCATTTATTTCCATCCAACAAATCAGAATAGAACAATTAAGTATATCAGACCTAGCAATTAACACAGGACTTTGATCTATTCCAGGATCTACTCAGGAACTGCCGTGTCAGAAAGATAATACATAGCCAACTGTTTTCCAACCAGGGCGGTGGGGGGTGGAACCCTCCCAGAATTAAAGAACTTCTGTTTTAAATTAAAACAAGGACTAGGTTTCCAAGGGCATGTGATCATTAATTTATAAAGGCCATGGCTTGCTTATCAGGTGACATTAATGGAAGCACTGACCTGTATCAAAACTTGTGGAAAGAACAAACATACATTCTTTGAAACAAATAGATCAGTGTCATGTCTTGGCCACAGAGACTACTCTAGCTTGTCCTCACCTGTGAAGTGTCCGTACACAGCATAGTGACACAAAATCTTTGTGATATTCCCAGGAATCTCTGACTTCAAGTGATGTTTCAATTACTGCAATTCTAGATGGGGGAAAAAAAAAAAAAGGCTGATAAAATGAATAACCATTCCTGAATAGTAACATTACACATAAACAACTTCTGCCTTTGAAAAGACAATCACTTGGAACTCAGGAACGACCCACACTTCTCATACCAGCCACTGTTTTTGTATAGAAGCTGAGACCATATTTCTCCAGAGAAAAGCTGTGAAAATACATCTAGTTATGCCTGATTGATCCTCTTGCATTACTGTTAAGGAAGATTTATTTATAAAGAGGCAGAAAGGCCAAGGTCTACTTAGGAAAAGAAGAAAGTATTTTTTTCTAGATCAAATATGAGGGATGCTCTGTGGATTGAAGGTTAAGAATTACAAGTCCTATTTCCTATTTTAAAGATGTGGTGTCCTTCCAACCAGTACCTAGTGCTGTGGTCACTAGAAATTGCTGCAAATCCAGCCTTGTGCTTTGACCTCAGATTATCAGGAAGTGTAAAAAAAACTCCAGTCATGCCTAGGAAAAAATACAGTTTGTAAGATCTGAGATGAGTCCAGTGCTGCAAGCCCATGTGCTAATAACTAGACTCTAATTACATGAATAACAGCTATCATACCAGCAGGGAACTGATGCAATGATTTTTACAGGAGAAATTGTTTGTCTTACTGGTTAGATTAATTTTAAATGCATTGTAACTAACATAACAGAGAAATCTGTTACAAAATGCCAACTTGGAGTTCATGAAGTAAAAAAAACCCACAAAACCATCCAACATTGTTGGCTCTATGTCTAAATTATTCCCTTTTAAATAATACCATTGTTTTGTCCAGGCTAGTCAATTGCGAAGCCAACTAAGTCCTATTTGACAGTTTGTAGGCCTCATGTTAAAACCGACTGAAGTGACTTTTGACATGCTTATAATTTGTATTTCTACACATGGAGAACAGTTTCAGAAACTGGAACCAAGTGGCTCACTCTATTTTATAAATTTTACATAGTTTCAAATGTATTCATTTGAGGATATGCAAGATTTCAAAAGCCGTTTATAAACTTTTGAATAAAGAGTCCAGTCAAATGCCTGTTTTTTAATTTGTTCATCCCTGTAAAGAGTCAAACAGAAAGTATTATAGGAAATATCAGCTATTTTCACAGTAAAATTAATAAGTATACTTGTTTTATGCCCTTAAGGTGCATTTATTTCATAGGACTTCAAGCAAAACCAAACCCTTACCAGCTGTTGTACTTACAGTTATTTTTTTTTTCTCTGCCTCTTTGGATATAAGATGCAGGTGACACAGAGAAATGTCATCAAAAATAATTCCCACCTAGGTAATTTCTGACATTAATTTATAAATATTAGTGTGATACTTCACAATATCCTCATTGCTTTTATTCTATTGGTTGACATTAGGTTGAAATTAGTATATTATTCTATTTACAGAGTTGTTAAAGATTAACATTGAAAATGCCTTGGAAAACAAGTCTGACTTCATAAATGTCATGTAAGGATAGCTAATCCTAAAACATCTCCATTAGTTAGCTTGCAAACCTTTTGAACTAAAACCTAAATGCGACCCAAGTCAATTGCTCCTATTTACTCGATGAGCAAGAACCAGACACCCTGTCGTAAATTAAATATTTATATATTTATTTCAGTTTCTGTTCAAGGTCTAATCCTCCCTTGTAAGTTGTAAGAACTACCAAAATCTGCCTCTCAAGTATAAATGACATACATATTTACATACAGCTTTACAAAATGCCTTAGCTTAAACAAAAAATATCCTAATATAATCATCATACTAAACAGGCATGGTCTTCTTATGGTACGTGAGTTCAAAGGGTGAAATAGTTTATTTCTGTGATAAGAAGAAAAATTTTATAACATTTCATCAGTTTTATTAAAATGTGATGGACAGTGGAATTTCCTTTGACTTTAGCAGTGGAATCTTTTCATACAGGGAACTTCCAACATGTCTGAACGTGCAACAGGAGCATGTGTTAATCAGTGGAAAGGAGGAAAGAGGCAGGTGAGAGATAAAAACAAGTAAGAGTGGTAATGATAAGTGAATAAATTTTCCATGGCTTTGCTGGCTCTATGACTACTATTCAGTGTGCTTAAAAGGCAACACTTTGATGTTTGCGAAATAGACTTGGAGGCTGGTTCTTAAACACAGTAAGTGTTACAGCAGGCAAGGAACATTATATGATCTTTTTACTTGCTATTATCATTATGAGATATCATCCCTGACATGGCAGAGTGACACAAATGGCATGTCACATCAATATGACATAGTTTTAAAGTCTGCCCCACTCCATTTTGGTAGCAGACTCAAAAGCAGGTGACAATGAAGCCAGGGATAAGCTGGGGATGTGTCTTTCCTGGGCTGTACATAGCAGCGCTGGGATTTATGCTTCTATGCAAATTCCTGTAGCCCAAAAAAACATGAATCCTCAGCATTGAAGCAATTTCATACTCCCCTTTCCATTTCTAAGAAAACAGAGTCATCATGGAAATGCAGATAGAGAGTTAATGATTATGGACTTCCATTGAACAATTTCAGTGGAGCAGATAAGTGCTGCAGGAAAACAGGATGTGGAAATTAGATTAGAAACTGACTAAAATGTAAAAGCAGTTTTGGAAGCTACACAGAACTGGTTGCTGCAAGGAGTTCTGACAAATTATTAGCTATTTTGTCAAAACCCAGCAGTATAATAAAGTTTAAGCAGTTTAAAGCTGAGAAATAAAAACAGTAATAAAAAAAAAAAATAAAAATCAAAGCTTCTCCTGCGGCTCCTACAGAAACCTGCAGGTTTTGAACCAAAAATAGACAATGCTACTTTCCTTCTCTGCCAACAAAGCCTGACTGAAAATGCTTCATAGATGAAGGGGTACATGAAATTTTTAAAAGCCCAAGGCTCTATGTCTAGCAGTAAGACTGTAAAAAGAGGTGAGTTCTGGTTATTCAGCAAATGATTTAGCTTGTCAGAGCTCTCTGTCTCTGATTCACATCTATACAGTGTTTGTGTTACAAAACCCAAAGATTTATTCCAGCCTCCTTTAAATAAGGGGATCTCCTGGGAACAGAAAACCAAAACAAAATAAAACAAAACAAAACAAACCGCCTGGAAAATATCCCTGAAAATATCCCATTAATTACTTTAGAGAAATAATGTTAAGAATTTAAAACATGGGGAGGTGCAGAACCAGTGTAAGTGGCAATGCTGAGCCATCACAACCTAATCTGACAGAAAGCAATCTACACACAGCTGGCATAGGCATAGGTCACATTGGTGGAAACAGGAAAGTAGAGGTGCTGACATTTCTCAGTCTTCCTAATGAATTTGCAAAATATATTAGAAATTATAAAAAAAAAAAATAAATCAGGAGAATGGACTCATCAAAGTGATATTAACAGGGCACACATAGCATTTCTTTCTAAACATCCATGATTTCCAAGAAATCACATTCAGAGTTCCTATAAATTCTCCTCAGGACCACAACAGTCTGCTAGGGACATCAAAGGTTTCTGGTGGGTGGTCCAGGACAGCTGCAAAGGTCAGGCTTACAAGTCCATTGTCATAAAGCCGGCAGTTGTGTGGGCTGAGCTTCCGGACCACACAAGGAACCTATGCATTTCCACACTCCTTGCTCCTCATTACTGTCAAAAATTAAAATAAACATGATCTGCAAGATAAAATTGAAAACCCAGAGTCGTTGGCAATCTGGCCTAAATAGAAATGAAATACCTCTCCATTATTTACCTGTTCACATACTCATTGAGTTGCAGTGAACACTCGAAAAGTCAGACTCTTTTTCCCAACTTAATCCCTGCCATTCATACTACCCAGGTTTATTCCATTTAAGATATTAAATGAAACTATTAATTAAAAACTATTAAAAGAAAGTCTTCTACAAAAAAGAAAGAAACTTGTTTCTGCCATTGGTTTATTCTTTATGCTTCTAAGGTTTTTAAAAAACTATATATTTACACTTGTAAGGATATAGCAAGCAGATTATATGACCATGTAAAACACTAACTGTATAAAAGTATTAGCTTCTGAATTTTCCTTATGATTAATAAACTCCAAAGTGAATCTAATCCAGAATATAAGAGCACGTATTATGCAATGTGTCCAGGAGGAGACATGCTTATCTTTTCCTCTACTGAGAGCCAGGCACAGACGATGAAACTGTAACTGTGATAGGGGAGTCACTGTGGCTCAGCTAAGAGCCTCTGTGTTCTTACAGGTTAGGTGGCTATTCTTACCAGAACAGAGTTGTGAAAATGGGTGACATCATTGGTTTTTGCTGTATTTTCCTGCAGGGATAACACATATTTTGCTATGAATCCAGACTACCAGAATAGAAAACAGTTTCAATCAGTTCAGCATTTCTGTATTAGGAATGATCTACTTTTTGTAAGCAGTAGGTAAGATATATTTTTAAGGGAAATACTAAGTTTCTCACACATAACCTACTGTGCAGTCCCCTTGCCTATCTCCTAAAATGTTCTTTTTAAGGAAAAATATGGAGTACCTTACTGGGGATGGAATTCATCACATAGATTGCATTTCCTTCATCTTCCACCTGGGTATTCCTTGAGAGTTGGTGGTCAGGTGCACAATTGTTCTTTGGTTGAACATATTATTATAACAATCAAATAATAGTCATGGTGATGAAGTGCAGTTGCTTCACACTGTTCTCATTGCATTAAATTCAAGACCAGCCCTTACTGAATCTTTAGAAAAGTCTAGGATATATGGCCTAGATGCCTGCCTATGCCATTCCCTGTATTAGTGTAACTCCATGATTCATTTTGCATGATGATCCTGTACAAAACAGAATACCAGTTTCAATACCAAGAGATCTTAATTATGGACCTGTTTGCCTCACTATAAAATGGATGTGACTCTACTGAAATAAAAGAAATTAAAATCAACTGGAAGCTGAGCAGAGCTTAGCAGAATTTGCCTTCTTCTCTGCAACTGAGCTAACAGAATTCTTCCCCTAAGTCTTGTAATTGCTTAAAGACAAAGGCATAACTTCTCTTTCTAGTGACAAATGATGTAATTTCCTGACAAATGAGGTGTTTCTATGAGTAAAGCTGATTCAGAAAGTTGAATGACACCAACTTGATTTATCAAGCCAGCAGTGAGTTGCTACTTTTATTGTGGGATGCCAGATACCCACCACCAAACAAGTAAATGTGAATTCCTTTCTCCTTTCCTGGAAATGGCATGGAGACTAAGTATGCAAAGAATCTCTACTCTCATCAGTAATTTGTGTAAAGGTCATTTGTAGTAAAAGTTCTTTCAATGTCTTGACACCTCAATTAATTATCTACTGAAGGACTTTCCATCAGGAACTGTAGTGATAGGCCAAGGGGTAAAGGGTTAAACAGGGGAGATTCAGATTAGATATAAGGAGGAAGCTCTTTACTATGAGTGCGGTGAGGCACTGGAACAGGCTGCCTAAGGAATCTCTGAATGCTCCATCCCTAGCAGTGCTCAAGGCCAGGTTGTTCAGAGCCTTGGGTGACATGGTCTAGTGGGAGGTGTCTCTACCCATGGCAGGGGTGTTGAAAGTAGGTGATCTTAAGGTCCTTTCCAACCCTAACCATTCTATGATTTTATAAGTTTGCCTTTGACATAAAGACTTAAAAATGATGCAATATTTTGTGTGCATTGCATTAAACCAAATGTTCAGTGATATTGACTTGAATACAATATGTGAGAGGATCAGAGAGAGCAAAATCAGCGTAAAAGCAATTTCTTCATTCAAGGGTGATTTAATCTCTGATTTCTAAAGTTTTTCTTCTTTCCACTTAAAAAGAAAACAACAGCAAAATGCATATTTGTACATTCCTCTACTGCCTTTGACCAGCCATGGTGCCATTGACAGCTCCTATGTCTAAGCCAATACTGTATGTGAGCTGTTGTCTGGTTTTGTCTCCAAATTCATCTTCAAAACAGAATCCTGTGTGAAGCTGGACTCAAGTCTAAAGGTGGCATTTTTGAGACAAGATGGTGTACCATACCCTATTATTATCATAGAATAATATAATACTACGATTCTATGAACAGGGTTCATTTTATTATCACAAGTAACACACAGACACGTTTTTCTTCCAGTTAAATATAGTGTTTCTCTACTGCGCAAATTCTCTTAAAACACATTATGTCCTTATTAAGGTTAAACAGCTGTGATATCCCTATGTTTTCAGCCTTGGAATACAAATTCTCTTTTGTCTTTTGCCATTCATTAGCTGAGTTCTAACATGTATTGCAGTTGTTTTCTTGTCAAATTATTGGATTGTGACAAAGTTGTGATTTGGCACTTCAGGCTTTGAGTAATCATAAAAGAAAACCTGAATTAAACTAGAAGAGGAAGTCCTAAGTAAATACGGTCAGTGGCTGAGACTTTCACTTCAAAATCCCATCCCCATATCTTCCATTTACCTAAGCAGGAAGCAAGTCTTTATGCCTGAAGTGCAATTTCACCAGCATAAATAAATCCACAAGGTGGACCTTCACTTGGGCCACTTTTATATACTAATTAATTCTAAGTAAAACATGTCAGGAGGATGAGAACTGATGAAAGAAGCCGACCATGATCAGAAGGAAGAAAGAAACAGATGATAGTCCATTTAGAGGAAGAGTGGAGGTCCATTTAAACCTGAAGAGGTACAGTTATTTATCCTGAGTATTCTTTTCACAAATAATCTTACTTACAGTGTCTGTTAAAAAAAAAAAAAAAAGAGAGAGAGATTAAACAAAACATTTTTGGCAGTCCAGTCCTTAGGTCTGGATCAGACTCTCTGTAACAGAAAACATGAAATCAGGGGCAGAAGCAGAAAACAGCAAGCTGTGAAGACTGATTCTTAAGCTAACAGAAATCCTAGGGAAAAAATACATTTTAAAGTGTCCCCTCTCTAAGCTCAACCTGTTAGGTTGCTCTGTCCAAATTAAACCTGATTGCAAATAGCCAGTCCTATATCAACTGTGTACTATCAGTCTAATACTCAGGGATAATCTCAAATGGTCACAGTGTACAAAACCCTACATTTTTAACCCCAAGCATCTGAGGAAACCCTCAAGTTTTTATGTCTTCATATAGATAAAAGAGTCGTACTGGATGTTATCCACACTTCATATACTTAAAATTGTCTCAGAATGTGTTTGCTTATTCAGGCCTCAGGTATCTTTTCCAGGTCCTTGCTTTGAAAATGAGAGGAAATTGACTGTGGTCAGTCTATTTTGATATACTTAGAGCGTCTATTCTAAAATGAAAACCTGATCCAAGAATGACCCTTACAGGAAGGACTACTTTGACTACAGCCTGATCAGCAAGCATCAACAGCATCTGACCTGAAAGGCCTGAACAGTAGAATCCAAAAGTGCAGTTTTTGTTCTTGTCCTATGTTGTTTCCTCTATGAATGAATATTAATAAATTTGCAATTTCTCAATATAATCTCTAAATCAAGTACATTTACTTGCAGCTGTGACACTAATCCTATTTATATCCTTCAGAGCATTTATTTTTAGTGAACAAAAAATGTGGTTGAAATGTTTCAAGACAATAAAAATGTGCTATTAATAATAAATTGGGCTAAAGACATACTCTTCAGTGTTATCACTTGAGCGTATCACTAAATATGAGAATATCAAAGACACAGGCAATCCTCCAAGTTATCTACTGAGTCCTGTCCAAGTGAGAAAAAGAGTAGACCATTGTGTCATGAATTTTCCATTGTCTCCAATTTATTCACTACTCTCTTTTCATCTCTAATTGTTCAACTATGTTCATTCAATTACTGAAATCCAGCTGGTTGAAATGTATCCAGTTAGGCTTGATCATCTCTTGAACTTCTTTTTTAAAGAGGTCTTTAATGACTTTAACTGTTATTCTTGCAAGTCTCTTTCACTCACACTAGATAATGCAAGGTTATCTTTGTGAAACCTATTGATAAACTTGACTCAAGTTCAATTATATGCAAACTTCCAGGAAGGAATAATGCATTGCTTACACAATGAGAACACTCAGCATTCATTTGGTACCTTCTAATAGCGTTTTGTGTTAAATGCTTTAAGAAACATCTTAAACAAAACCAGATGTTTACAGAAATTCTGATTGCTGTCCAAGTGAAACTGTCTTCCTCCCTTTCTCCAAATTCCTTTTATCATTAAATAATGCATGGAAATTGAAATAAAGAGCATACAATGATCACCAGAATTAAATGAGAGGGCAGATCGAAAGAAAACTGAATTAGTTGGGGGTTTATGGTTTTGGTGTTTTGTTGGGGTTTTTGTTAGCCCATCTCTCTTAAACACATTCTGTAGCACATATTTTGATCCTGAAAGTGCATGTTTACACATCACAGGTTATTTAAGGATCATCTGACACAGATTCTTTACTTTAGTTTATGCTTTGCAGTGACCAGTTGTCTGGTTTTGCTAGTGGGGCTGATATGGACAGGCACAGAAAAGGAGGAGAAACCACTCTTACACAGTCTCATGACGTCCATATCTGTGGAAAGCAAAGGCTCCACTAGGACAAGTCTTCTGATTCCAGAGAACCAGTGGTGTTGTGGAGATGTGCATTATGGGAGAAGATCCTGGGAAAAAAATTTAGTTCAGGTGTTTATATCTCAAATGTATACAGTGTTGGAGCACCATTTATTTCTTTCTCCAAGTAAGAGAACACTTTGTTTCATCATCAGTGAAATTATTAAAGCCATGGTAAATTAGAGAGACCTGGCTCATGATTCACAATCATATGTATTACTATAACCAGCAATTGAATCAAAGGGGAAGTATCATTGTCTCTTTAGCAGTGTAATCAAACCAGGTTCCTCATGTCATTAGATGCCACTGGAACTGGCTATGACATAGCAAAATTATCAAATATGCACCAATTTGAGTTAAAAAAATTAAAAAGGAAAAGAAAGGAGTTCTTTTTATTGGAATGTTTTTAGAACTTCTTTTCATCTCCCTTCTGAGTGAAATCTCAATTTGATTCAATCTAAACTGCATAAAGAGGGTCAACTCCTGACTTCCTGTTGAAATCATGTGATTTGCTTATGTAGATATCTATGACCCCTAGTTTTCTGTCATTCAATTATAAATAATCTGTAGAAAAACCTTAGTTATGGACCTGATTCATCTCAATAAATTCTGCCAATGTTTGCCTCAAGTGTTCAGATGTGGCTGCCCTGAAAGTCTTGGAAAAGAGCTAAGAGGCAAGTGAGCATACCATTTCATCCAAAGCTTAATGTGACTTCAAAGCCTAATAGTAATGCAGAGTTTGAAAAAAGACATCTATTCCATGTGTTCCATCACCTATATGTATGTGCATATAGATGTATGTGTAGGTGCACAAAGAGTATATACATTCTTAGTTCAGCTGGTTTAATCATGATATATTAACATGAGCATAGACTATAACCTGCAGGCCATTGTAAGTCTCTGGCACTCACCCTTCCTTCACTATTTAAGGCAGAATGTGTGTAAGAAACCACTTAGATTACCTAATACTACTCTGTGGACAGTGCAACAGTGTAACAAACACATGGACTAGGCATTAATCAGTGCAGCGCTTGCATTCATCACAATAGCAGCAATACGGTCCAGCAAAATCTGTGACTCAGCAGTAGCCAAGACAGGCTGATAGAAACAACCACGAAAACCACGGAGAGACCAAAGCCTGTGTTTCTCTGCTTCCCAATTCCTCTGAGCAGACCCATGACTCATCTTGGCCACTGTTTTTCGTCATAGTTCCCATGATCAGCAGGATCAGTTGAGACCAGCGGCCTGACACAGTTTGGAAGCAGATAGCAGAAGAGAGGGGCAAAATTATAAATACAGGAATAGGATTTTTTCAAAATCTGTTCCTTTTTTTTTTGGTTGGTTCTTGTTTCTGCTTTGACTGATAAGGGACCATTTCAGTTCCCAGTGGAGGAATCACTGAACTGTTAGTGGGACGGTGTCCTGTATGGTCAAGAATACTGAGCACTTCTGGTACAGACTTGGCAGTAACCATAGATCTCTACTTAGTACAGGTGCAAATAGAGATAAAATCTGCTGGACCAGTGCTCTTAGGACCTCAGATTCCAAGTTTGAGCAGTACTTTATTTAGCACCTCTTCCCTGACCTGCTCCCACCAAATAAAAAGGAAATTCAACCTTTAATCTCACTGCACGCAAGATCAGTCTCTCCATGTAACTGTGAGTGTTATTCAAAACCTCTCTACCTACAGCCCTGTAAAATTCAGTGAGGATCATACAGAGAATACTTGCAATATAGGGCCTGTTCCCAACAGTGCTGGACATCATGGAGCAATTACCCTCATCAAGACTGCAGCTCACAAAAGGAAAGAAAAATCCTAAACTCAAGAAACTGAGATATCACAGCAGTGAGCGCAGAACAAGAGCAGAGAGAAGAAATCTCTTTGACCAGAGCCCTGCTGCTACAGATTCCCATCTGACAGGAATGTTACTTCATTAAGCAGGAAATACATCAAGGCTATTATCCTCTGAGTTCAACATCATAATTGAAACAGCTACAGAGGTATTTCTTTAGCTATCTGATGTATCTGCTTTTAAATCTGCTGACAGAAATTCAGCTGGAATTAATAGCTGTAAATGTAGAATGTATAAAAGAAGTATAGGTCCACACTGCACTAATTTCTTCATTACTCTGAGCACCTTAAGGATAAATGACATTGAACATTCAGATTCTGAAATGTGTTAAACATCCCTGTAACTCTCACAGGCATCACTGATTTCACTAATAACAAATTCTGTTAATTGCACTTTGTGGAATAAGGACCAGATGTCTCAGTACTGAAAGTTACAAACATTAAATGGTATTAAGGCCCCTCACTCACTTTGGTCATATGGCTTCATAAAACCGGTTTTAGCCCATGGAATCCTCTTCTCCAGGATGACAGAGCTAAATATTTTTATAAAGTCTGGATTCCATTTTGGCTTTATGTCAAAATAAGAATCAGCACTTATGTATATTTATATACTTGGAAAAGGTTAGTTTTATCACATGCAGCCAAAAAAATCATTGCAAAACATAAAAACAACTTCTGCTTCTTCAGGCAAATAATTTCTTTCTTCTCTTGGTAAGTTAGTTGCTAACAAAATAAATCTCTCCTATTTTCTTCTTTCCTTCTCTCCTTCCCTTCCTCCCTCTCTTCTTCCTTCCCACAAACATAATTTTGTTGATCTTAAACATTTTTCTCAGCTGCCCTGCATCTCTCATACAAACATCTTAACTACCTATCGTTTGTTCCAATCCACCAAGAGATTAACTACTGCCTCAAGCTGGTCAAAAAAACACTGGTGGAAAAAAATAATTAAAAAAAATACATCTATGTTTATAAAACCCCATCCAGACCTACTGCATGCTTGTGCCTGCAAACAAGCAACTAAAATACATTCCAGGAAATACATTATCCAAACTGTCACACAGTTGACTCTGAACTACTTGGAAGTACAAATGTTTTCTAGGAATATAGCTGACTCTGAGAATGTAAAAATAACTCAGAGATTTTTCACCACCAACAAAAGACTTGTGTACAGCATTTCTTCCTAATATAAAACATGGCATTTAATATGGTCTTCTATCAGCTTTCTGTTCTATAAAAGGGAGTAGCTGTGCTCACTGTTCGTGGAACTTGCTACTCTCGTAAGACCTGTAACCAGAATAAGATAACTATATGGAAAAATCAGTAGCTTCTGAAGTTGTCAGTGTTCACCATGGCTTTGGTATGAACAAGGGTCTACGGGTGTCCTGGGTTCAGCAGTAGCAGTCGTTTTTCTCCTTCTTGGTTGTTGGTGCAGAGCTGTGTTTCTTTTTTTTTTCTGACTTTCAGCTTGGGAACAGTGTTGATAACACCATTGTTTTGGTTACTGCTTAGAATGTTTTG
>JAOEHX010070243.1:0-20214 GCA_025448015.1 Bolborhynchus lineola | reverse complement strand
CACTACAGGTCTTTTAGGAGGGGGAAGTGAATGAACAAACTGCGTGGCTGATTTACAGCTTAAACCACGACAACGGGATAGGAACAAAGTCACTAAAGAGTTTCCTTGAAGATCAGCTCTTCTGAGGAGAATATTTTTGAGGGGAATACTTATGCTCAAATGTAGGAATCCTGTGTTTTATTTAAGAACTTGCATACATCAAAATAGGTTTCTCAGATAATTTCTAACAGATGACAAATATTTAGAAAGGGAAATGTACTTGTAAGCAGTCTGGGAAACAGTACTACAAAGGAATAGCAGTACTTGAATGAATTGGGTTCTCATCTGTACAGCTCTCTGGGCTGAGTTTTAATACCCTTACACAATATTTAAACCTCAGTTGAACCATTCAGTGATGTTAAGGGTTGTCTTTCCCTGTGATGCCCAGAAAATTCTGATTTCTAAAGCATCTGTTCAGCTTCATTCTTGCTAGGCCTCATTTGGTTGTATGTATTGTATAAATTCCAATTAGTGATACAAAAGGAGACACAAACCCTTTTTCAAAGGCTTTTTTCCCCTCCATTGACAAAAGACTGGGTCTTCAGTTCTAGTGAGAACAAAGAGAGACTTATTGTTCAACTTCTTTCTGGGTAGATGATTATTAAAATGGGACTTTTCCCTTTAATTTCTCCCTTCTCCATTTCAGGAACTGCAAGTTCCAAGAAGCCCACATTTAGGAATAAAGTAATTGTCTGTCAGCCCACTATGACCTTTGAAGAATTACTTTGTCCTATTCTTCTAAAAAGACTCATTTTTAATGACCAGAACATCTGGAACAATTTGCCTAAAACAGTAATGTAATCCCTAACATGATCAACAATGCTCATCCCTCTAACAGTCTGATAAAGAACATTGTCAAATTCTCACTAAGCTCAATTCTGCTCTCACTTAGGATTGCAATAAGCAGTGGATACTGCAATGAAATGGTATTGTGACACAGGTCACAGAATTTCTTTTTCTGAGGAAAGTTTATAAATACTGTGAAAATTATTCAAATACAAATATTTCCCACATGAGTCAAGCAGCCACTTGGTCTAGTGAGCAGTCGAGTAGACTTGGCTAATTCCCAGGCTAGACCAAATTAAACTAAAGTCTTTGTTAGGTTTGTTGTTTTTTTGTTTTGCTGGGTTTTGGGTTGTTTTTTGGTTTTTTTTTTTTTTTTTCCCAAAACTGTTACCAAAGTTTAATTTGTTCTTCTCCTTTCATTCCGTTTTCACTTCCACCTTGGAACAGCTGCATGTACCAAATTAGTCCTTGAAAGCCAGTAACACTGAAAATATGATGTAAAATAATTTCCCCTGGGAGTGTAAAGCATTTGTGCTAAATGAAATGCAAAATCAACTTAAACCTTCATACGAATGCCCAAGGAGAAATATTTAGCCACTGTGATAGTTTCCACCTTTTCCCTCCTCACTAAGGAATAGGAGATTTCCATTAAAATAATGTTATGTATGAATTATACTTTGCCCTCGGCGAATAGGGGAAATTACAGGTTTTATACACTGTAATTTACAGAGACTTGACATTTGGTTTGGGATGCACTAGGCTTACTACAACAGTTTTAAGTGTTTCCAGAGTATAAAATATGCCATTTAGAGAGGGATACCTGCACTGAACTCACAGGCACCATTACAGCCATTTCAAGGGTTCTGTTCCTCAGCAGCATACAGAAAACGCTGAGGCATCTGTTCAAAGTACAAGCATGAGTTCACAGAGGGACTGGAGTCATTCCCACACCCTAAGATCTTTTTGAGCACTTGATAATATTTGGCTTCTGGCAGGTCTGCCTAATGGTTCTTATCCAGTAGTCAGAAATCTAGTTAAAACCAATTCACACGGATGCCCCTTCGCCTAAAATACTGACCATTATGGATGATGAAATAAAGCCTTCATAACTTGTATGCCATCAAAAGGTACAGTCCTGAATTATAGATGCAATAGCAGCTTCACATGGGCACAGTTTAAGTTATATATAAGTATTCCAAGATATGGTCCCAAATAACCTTAATCAACCTTTGCTTCTTATGCTGTTTGCAAGTGAGACATTTCTGGACACTGTGGCTCCACAAAACCAACTGCAACAAGACTGAGAGCAATCTTCTTTGGGTGTAGCACCAAAGGGAAAATTCACGTTTCAGCAAATTTAATTTTCTGGGAATTGTAATATTCACTGTACCTACTCAGAGTTATTACAAAAGCCAGGGTTGTGATGGCACTGAGGTATCTCAAGCACAGACAGACTGAGGTGTTACCAGACATGTTCCAGAGGCATACTCTAAACTCATTGGATCATATTTTGCCTGAAAGTTAGAGACATTTTCCAGCACAGAACTGCATAGAGCTAAATTAATGTTTAAAAAGATGAGATCTGAGGTTTGATCAACTTTTATCAATACACTGACAAAACAATTACATATGAGATGTTACTTCTTGAGGTATTTTTGACAAAGGATTTTTACACTTCCTTACAATTAGAGAGTCCAGCAATTGCTGTAGGAGGAAAATCTTTTTTTTTTTTATTTACACAAGGTCCTTTTATATGAAAAGCGACATTTAGGGCATTAAAGCCTTCCCAAGGACCAGCAGTGTATTGAATGCAAAATTTATTCTATCCAAGTGGAACATGATATGGAACCCTTTGGATAATATGCACCTGAAACACTTTCTGACATTTTACATATAACTTTTGTCCATCTTTGCAGTCCCACCTACCCCAGGAAGGGCAGAGAATGTTTAGTCAAGACTGCTGAAGAAGCTGATAAAAGCTTTAAATTAAAAAACACAGCACTGCACCAGCTACTAAGAAGGAGAAAAATGACTGCTACTGCTGAACCCAGGACACCTTTAAACCAGATCGTTGTGCATAATGCATTCAAAATGCATTTGTAAGTTCATCCAGTGTTTGCACAGACTTTCAGGCAGTACAAAGTATAAGCAGTAATGTTCATGCTTGGTAATTTTTAATGATGACTCTGTGATTTGACATACAACTTTGTATGAAAGTACTGCAAAACGCTGCCTCCGTTTCCCTGTCCCAAATGATAATGACTTCACTTGTTAATGTGCTGTAAAGGCTGCTTCTGGAAAGAGGTACTGAGGGGCTATGTTTATCATTAAATGAGATGAGATTCACTTTTTGCTATAACACATTTTTTCACATGACTTTTGTCTCACTGCATACACAAACAAAGGTGCCCTGTCAAAAAATCAAGGTTGTATAATGTAGAGGGTATTCTGGAGGGAGGCAGTTTAGAGAGGGAAGACAGCTTCTCAACCCCAGAAACTGCTGTTAGAAAGCCAGAGACTGGGAAAATTGCAAATTTCCTCTATCACAAGCCTTCTGATGGGCACAGTAAAGCTATCTTGAAAATTCGTCTTGGCTGGAATTCAAAAGGATGATGAGATATAATGGAAATATTTCCCATATTTTGTCTGTATTGGCTTATAGCTGGTGTTTTTCTGCCTCCTATCTAAGATTTCTTTTTTACCTTGAAAGTGCCTGTGGCCCATTTCTTAGCCTTCCCAGGGCAAATGAGGTCTGTCCAGGTACTTTTCCATTAGTAAACAGAAACATTTGCTGTCTCCAAGGTGCTTAGCTTTGACAGCAAGAGGGAAGGGTAGAGCAGATGTGTACTTCTTCAATTCTATTAATAGCAATGTAGCCTGATTGTCATTCAGTGGGAAAATCACCGTTCAGCAAAAGACTGCCGGGTTGATGCAAAGAAGTTAGAAACACAGATAAGCACAATGTCTTTTACATGTCTCCAGCTGTGTCCAATGTTAGATCAATTGTGGTGGTCCTTGTTCAAGGTTGGAAATCATATCATGTGCAGTTTGGGTTGTGTAAATCCCATTTTCAGAGCTGCCCTCTGAATACAGTTTTTCTTCTTTTCGTCATGGTCCTCCAAATAGAGTTTACCCAGAGATGCACAGGACTGCATATCTTCTACTGGATATATGTCTTTTACAGTCCTGAATACTCAACAAGGCTGTGAGTGATGCATCCTTGACAATCAGACAAGGTCAGGCTTTAGAATTGTTTATGCTAGCATCTGAGGAACTTCAGGGGCAAAACAGGATGATGAGGTTGCTAACACTATTCCAGGTCCCAGACTGTGCTCTGTGAGACATTTTGCCTCTAACACAGACATGAGTCACTATTTGGAGAATGGGTAAACTAGGTAATTATACTTGTTTACTTTATCAGATGAGGATTATTTTGGTTTTAGTCTTCTTTTGTGTCCAAGATACTTTTATGTGAGGGGTTTGCTGGGCTTTGCAACCCTCAACTCTGAATGTGCTCCAGATCTGTTTTTTATTGCTCATAGATACTTATTTTCTATACAATTTTGCCAGCTGACTTGGTGTTATTGAAACAAAAAGCACATAAATGCTTCCTAAGAAGCATTTGTTTATTTCTTCAAAATTCTAATCCAAAAAGTTAACACATAAATGTAATAATGCAAAATGCCAGTTACATTAAATAACAACATACTGAATAAATATTTAGAAAGAAGTAGTTTTTTAATTAAACCTGTTATGAATGAAAGAGCAGATAAATAATGCATACAATAATATACTTTCCTTAGTCAATCTACCCTTTTGGCAGCATAGCTAGTATATGATTTTATAAATATTTTTAAATAGGTAACATCTGAGCTTGTTCCTTTCCATTTTCCGATTATTTGTTGACTGTGTATATATACACACAGTGTTCATCAGATCAGTTGATTCCTCCATCTGTTCATTTCTGCCTGGAAAGGAAGACTTACTATTTTATTAATCATGAGCAAACCATAACAGATACAGCACAAATCCAGATTCAGAGAGACCTAGCCTAGCAACAGAACGGCATTCTAATTTCAGAGGACCCAGCGAAAGGACTCTGACATTCCAGCTCAGTGATCAAAATTTTATACTCAAGATGGGTGACGTTCCTGATTTGACAACCAAAAAGAAAAACACCCGAACTCTTCTCTGTAACAACTCTAGTATGAACAATTCTTCTGTCTCACTTGCCAAACAAACTAAAAGATTTATGTTCCTTTTTAAATGGAAGATGTAGTTTGGTCTGCTCTTAGAGGCTCATTTTTAGTTTTCTTCACTTGCTGACTGAAATGCTATGCTCTCATATCATCTGACCCAGACCTGACTATAGGTAAAGGATGTTTCTGCCTACAAAGCTTCCACTCAAGTTCCTCATTCTACCTAGGCATAAAATGACCTGCCCTGGGGCTACAGTGTGAGCTAGTACAGAAGACAATAGTTTCCTTCTTAAGCCATAGAGTGTACTGCTACTTTGTCACTGATCTGATTTTCAGACTCGTGCTTCATGGATTAGAGAGCCATAATAGTGAAATCTGTCCGCGTACTTTAGAGTCCTCTGTGGCCCTGGCTTGCCATTCAATTTACGAGTACAATGTCCAGCATCAGCAGTGTCCTGCCTGAACAAATAAATGGATAAGAAAAGAGCAGGAGCCAGAAAGCAAGAAGAAAAAGGTCCTCAACATTCCCCTAAGTGGCAGCAAATCATCAAGGTCACACTCTCTGTGGCCTCCATTGGTCTGTACAGCTGTAGCGAAGGCTGAGCTGCAGGAATAGCAACAGTAGGGAGCTCAAAGCTAGAAGGTATCCTGGACACTGCAGTGACTCTCTAGCTCCAGGAACAATAACACCACAAAACACAGAACATTCACTCCAGAACCAGATGTACAAATGAGTAGTATGTCCATCATGATTACAACAAAGTGCAAAGCCAACCTCTCTGACCCACCTTTTCCTGCTTAATTTTCTACAGATTACATAAACAGCAAGAAATGATAGGCAATGTTTCAACTTGGGTGAAAATTATGCAGGCCCATGGTGAAATACCTTACATTATGAAGAAGTATATTTCCAGCAGACCTAGAGGTCGCAGTTTCTAGACATACATACACAACATTCCCTGCCCAGGGACAGACAAAAGAAAATCCCACTGAATGGGTTGACATTAATGAAATAGTCATACTCTTTCACTGTCAGTTGTAATAGGAATGCATTGTGTCTTGCATTACTTTATTGCACAATGAAAAATGACATGGCCCATAAGGGAATTATTTATACTATAAAATTCCTAGTACATAGAACTGGGACCATATTACCACTAAGCACCCTTAAGAAGCAAAGATCAGTCATGTGATTTTGGAACATTCTATTTCCTGGCTATTAATTTTCCTCCAGCAATTGTTTTGAGCTTGCTTTATCAAATCTCCACAAGAAAGTGCATATTTTTTTTGTAGAAGATGCTCACTTGCTTTTTCCCCACAACCTAAAACTGGCTTTGGTACCTGTAAATTATAAACATACTGGGAAAAATTCTCTTTCTGCATGGCCAGAGAATAGCCCTGGTTCTGCCTGCTGTGCATCACCATACTCTGAACCATGACTGCACCAACTTGAGAGCTGTACATATCAGTCTTGTCATTTTAGATAAACCTCTATGCACTGGAGTTGTCTGAAACTGTGTTTTCCCACAGGTTATATTCCTGTAGAAACACCATTTTGTCTTTTTAGTAATTGTGGCATTTTTCTGTAATTTTAAGATAATCTAAATTTGTTTTCATGCTTTTTCTCTCTCCTCATTCTTTTTTCTCCTTTCTTCATTGCTTTTTTTACTGAAAGCAGAGGAAGTTGTAGGGCAGAGGAGAAAAGTGTTAAGTATAGGAAAGAGAAGTGAAGAAGAAAATAAAAATGAAAATTTATTTGATATGTGTTTCCTCCCCTCCTATCCCCCCCTTTTTTTTTTTTTTTGGGGTAAAAATAAGATGCCAACAGCCTTAGCCAGGATTTATAATCCTGTGCTTGCCTTCGGCCTGATTCTGGTTCAGGAAGCGTTATAGTAACTTCTCATATTCTTTCAATTGTTTGGAGCTGGCACTGCGTTCTAAGAGCTTAATGCAGTGATAGCTTCATCCTGAGGGAGGAGGGAGACATCCTAGATGCTACTCCTTTTTTACACGGAGTCACATATAAAAGGCAAGGGATAATGGACATGAATTGCTCCTGGGCAGATTCTGACTGGATACAAGAGGAAAACTTTTCACAACAGGAACAATCAGCCATTGTAATAATCTCCCTAGGGAAGTGGTGAATTCCCCAACACTGGGCACTTTAAAGATTTGGCTGGCCAGGGTGCTGGGACATCTAGTCTAGGTCAACCTTGCATAGAAAGGATGGACCGGATGATCCTTGAGATTCCTTCCAACCTGGTTTTTTTATGATTCTATGATAAATAAGAAATTACAATTGCTGAGAATGTGTCTAAACACATGTTGCATAAAAATGAAAGAAAGTCAGGGCAGAATTTCAGTCACAGCCCTTCATCTTCTTGTTTCCTGGTTCTTCTGCTATTGGTATAGATCACCTCACTAAGATTTCATTCTTAAAGCTAACACTTTATAGCTTCCTCAGTATCTAATCTGTCATGCATGGAAAAACTAACATGCAACTGTGGAACGTAATAATAACATATTTTAATATACATCATATGTATATATCACTAGCCTTAGGAAGCCAAATTACTAGGAAGTCTTTCAATGGCTTCAGGGCATTCTGACATCAGGGTATTCTGCATTCAAATGACAAGGTCAAAACAAAAAATTTCAATCTTTTTTTTTTTTCTTGATTTACCCAGTATTTCTTTCCAGAAGGTCCAGCTTCTGACTCTGTAGGCACCTATCAGGACTTCATCGCCCAGTCCTCATGTCCCTCTTTCTGAAGAAATGCTGAAGGGTGAGTGAAGGAGCAAGCGAGGCTGCTTTGCTTACCCATATCACCATTATGAGAAAAATAGAAGAAAAAAATGAACACAGGCCAACCTTGAAAAAGGTATCTGCTTCTTCTAGTTTAATTTTATTGTTCTCGTGTAAAGCCACAGTGGCAGCTACCTGCAAAACAGGCTGCATCTCCTCCACGTGAACAGCAAATTCAGTTGGCATAACAATTCCTTCCTCTGTCTCAAGAGCTTTGGTTGCCCAATGAAGCCACAAGCCAGTATTGTCTACAAACATAGTCAGATAGAAAACACGTAAAGAACTTGGTCCACATGATCCAACTCGGAAAACTCAGTATTTCCTCAAGCACTGAAGTTTAGACAGGTGAAATGAAGGAAAGTCAGGGGAAGGAAATAAATTCTTTCTGCAACTTATAAAACAGCTCTCCAGAGATTGAGCTCCAAACCATGCGCCAGAGTGGTGACTCTGATCAAGAGGCCAGTTACCTGAACACTGAAAGTAACATGCTGTTGAAATGTGGAGTTTACTATTCCCACTTAGAAATTTTGACTTATTACTATTTCCACTTAGAAAGACAGTAGGGAAATGATGCCTGAGCAGATTAAATAAACTATACAAGGAATATAAGGCAGACCTAGGAGGAAAAATCAGATTTCATCCTGCTACGCAAACTATCTTTCCTTTCTTTATCTTTCTGAAACTGTTATTTTTTTCTACTTTGCAACGAAATGCTTTTTAATCACGAGGTGCAACAGAACATTTTTTGATATGTCAGCTTAAAAAGAAGGGAAAAAACCCACCAACAAAACCCCAACACTCAGATGCCAATCACCTTATTCTCTAAATTACATTCATGTAGCAGAATGTGTAAGTTTGCTCACAACATGAAAATTTCACTGGATTGTGCTGCAGAAGCAGGTGGTGATGAGTATCACTCCTGAAACAGCACTCCAGAGCTCCTACCTTGCAATGCAAAAACTGCCAACTTTGAAAGCTCTCCAGGAGTTCTCCTACTGAAGCATGATATCTAACTTCAGAACAGCTATCAGTTTATTTTAAGGGTGTTTAGACCTCCAATATCTCACTCTCAGAAAGAGTCTGTATTTCAAGTTCTGTCACCTTTTAATATTCAACAGTCCTGACCAACCTGAACAAGAAGTACAGAGTTAGACTGGTCTCAGTCTAAAACCGCATGTGAACATCTGTGACAGAAACTGCTTCACTAATATTTTTCTCCCACTGATGTGGAATTCTTTGATAGCACTGAAGCAGGTTCTGATCTGATCTTAAGAAGAGTTTAGTGCTATGATTCCACGTAACACGGGAAACTGTATAAACTTTAGTTTGTGTGCACCATGGACATTCTGCTTCAGATGCAATTTTATAAGGGCTGTTTGCATACAGATTGTTTTCACGGGCATATCACATACTAATTACAGGTGCAGGGGTGTAAAATTATTACTATACAATGAGGTCATAGTGCTGAAGAGTACTGGCTTTTGCAGAGCTTATGCTACACCCCAGAAAACAGCATTCAATTTAGCAAGAATTAACAGCTTCAAAACTTTCACTTATTTGGTAAGGTTTTGCCAAGACTACCCTACCCGCAGGGTACACAGTGCAGTCCCAGCATATGCCAGCCCTTGATTCTACTGTAATTAATTGCAAACATTCAGTGGAGCCTATACAGTGTATCGGAGGAAGAGTGACCGAAAGTTTCTTTACTGTAAGATATAGCTTAAAGCCAAATCTACTGATTTGGACTTTGCAAAATGTGAATATCTCATGCTTTTAGCATACTTTACCTCCTTACAGGAGTTCATTTCATGTCCATACATTGTCAGAGCCATGAAGGCCTTAGTAAGTGTCAGGACCACTGATAGCATAATCATTTCTACTTTCTGAAGGTACTTCACAGCTGTCACTGGACATATATTTCTCATGCAGGGCTGCAGAGGATATGAGGCAGCTGCACAGGATCAGCAAGACAGAATATTTGGAGAACTTTATTTGCTGATTCATGTAGAAATGAAAGCCATTTGACAGTTTAGACATTTCCAGATATGCATTCTGTTATGGCATATGAAAGTATTGCAGTTTTGCTTGTTGTTGCTTCAGAGAGGGGGAAGTATTGCTGGATTTTTTTATTTTGCTTAACAGACAAGCACAGTTTATGTATAAAGTCACAGTGCCTTTCCTGCTTCTTTCCTCCGCACTGGTAAAAGTGAAGGATCTCTAACCAGCAGTGATCCAACCCATATTCTGGGGTGGTAAGAGAACATCCACCACCACGGTGAGTTGCTTTAACCAACCTGTATGGTTTGGCAACATTTACAGAAAGAGTTGATTTTGTTACAGAAATGGGAGATGAAAGAAATTTGAGGCAAAGCTTTCCTAAACTGAAGAATCGCCATGTACAAGTGGGAACCAGATCATTAGCAACATGCATCATGATAGCCGAACTCATACTATGTTGCTTAAAAACAGCCCAAAGCAGCACAGGTGCTGTTTCCTGTTTTGACAATAAAAATGGGAGAATAAAAAACATGTGAAAAAGAACAATGGTAAAATTAAATAAGCAGCTCAGCAGTTTCAAAGGGAATTTAATTAAAATTTGATACACAGTTCTTAAAATCAGAACTAAATCAACAGATTAAGAAAAAACTCAACTTGTTCCTACCTTACTTAATTCTTCATTTAAGTCTTCATTAAGAGAGTGAGTTAAGTAAAATATAAATCCTCTCTCATATGTCTGTATTTCATCGCCTTCTGAAACTAGTCTCTAAAGCTGCAGTCATGGATAAACCTGACATTCTGTAGTATGGCAAAGCAAGGTGGCAATCTTTTGTGTCAAACCTAAAGGCAACAGAGAAGGGGAAAAAAAAAAAAAACCCAGAACAAAACAACTAAAGGATATACTTTTGCCATCACTGTAAGAACTAAAATAATACATCAAACAAGGTTGCACACCCACCAGAATCTGCAAATACATAGCTCATATACATAGCTCAATGTAGTATATTCTGTGTTCAATGACAATAAAGACAAGAAGATACTGAAGAGATTACCAGATTAAGTTGTTCTCATAGAATATAAAGATTTATATATGCAATACTAGTGTAAAACAATAAAGAATGACGGATTTTAGTTTTAAGATTACATTACTGGAAACAAAAGCTCACCTATATCACTTTGTCATCTAGAATACACCTGCTGTAGCTGTCTCATAAGAAGGCACAACTTTCTCTGAATGCTCTTAGAATTTCTTTTCATCTGTTTTAAAGAAATGAGGGTCCATTATAGCTGCTCTGATAAGTAAGTGAGCCTCACTTAGCAGATGGATGCAGCTCTCAGTTTTCACATTTTCATAAATTCTACTATAATCTATCTAAAACAGACACAGGATATACTTAGGCTGCTGGCAAAAATTAAGAACACACAGGAACAGCGTTAACAAGGGCAGCAGCCATATGAAATAGGATTAGGGGCTGTTCATGAGAAATACATTACTTTATATTCAGCAATGACAAGCATCAGAGTTTAACTAACAGCACTTAATTTTAGTCACCAAACAACAAAAGCAGGAGATGGGCAATACCATTTCTCTGTAAAGCTGAATGGTTGAAACAATGTTTATAATATATGAACTCCAACCAGGCTCTGCCTCAGAATTTGTTCGCGATATGATGCTGTCAGCCTTTCTGGAACCAGAGAGAAGAAGAAATGTTGAGATTTCAGTCTCCAAATAAACACTATGCAGCCAAAAAAACATCACAAACTTCATAATTTAGATGCAAAAATACAGGCTAGGTCTGTAATGCCTATCTTTCTCAAACGCCAACTATAATCTTTGAAACAACACAATTGGCAGAAGAAACTGTATTTTATACACAGAAAATAACAGTATTTTGAATCACCACTCTCCTTACGGGCTTATCCTCATCTTCTCCCAGATAACGTCTGTTCTAGACTTTAAGAAATACTGACTCAAGTAACTCTTCAATCAACTAGAGCTGTCCCACTTTTGTTAGTGAACTGAATTTAATAAATGTGATTTCTGAACAGCTGTTTTAGAATAGCCGTTTAGCTGTTTTATGAAAGGCCCTCAAAAAAGAATGGGAATAGCAGTTCTCACAGAAATGCCTCTAGCTACATGCATGCTTTAAGAATATCTCAGTCCAAAATCTGATCCTTCTTTTGTCATGGATTACTATAGTAGTATTCATAACTTTTCTTGGAAATAACCCTTAGCCAAAAGCAAGATATTTTCATTTTCTGTCACAACACATTTTGTGAGCCTGTAGTTTCAGTACTCCTGCATATTTTTTGTTTCCTCAAAATAAATATTTCTTCTTCTCAGTAGCAGATAAATTTTTAGGAATGTTATTTTAACATTCCTTATAAAACTTACGGTTTTTACAAACTTGAGTGACTTCCTTTGTTAATTTCAAGCATCTGTGACTCTGTCCTTATTTCTTCTAAGTCAGTTAATACAGTAGAATTGAAAAAAATATGTGCTTAGTTTCTGTTCTCATGCACAAACTAGAAATTGTCTCCACTTTTTCCAAATCAACCTCTCTTTAACTCCAACACCCATAAACTGAGCACTGTAGACAGAGCTACAAATAACCATCTCCCCAAAAGGCACAAATCCTGACAGCATCTTTCTTGTAGGCTTTCTTCTCTCAGTAACATCTTCTGTGTCCGCCCTAGTCAAAAGAATTATATGGGTTTTGAAATGACAGATAGCGCTTGGTCCTATAAAAAGCTGCATTCTTAATGTGCAGACATTCAGTGTGACAGGTGGACAAGCCTATGAAGGGAAGTGATTGTTTTGTAATTTCAGTTAGTAAGTACTTTGAGTCTTTAAATGCAAAATAAAAAAAATATGAAAAGGTAACCTTTTTCCAATGACACTAAAAACATTCACTGGCTTTACTATCTTTGAGTGCTTCACTTATGAATAAAAATAATCACAAAACTATGACATAAATCATTTAACAATGGGTAAACAAAAAATCATTTCACTCTTCAAAGCAACTACACTGTTTTAGCTGTGTGTCTCAAAATAATAGACCCTGAGTGTGATGCCTTCCACGGAAAAATTAGGATAAAATGGTCTGAACTTGGCCAAGTTGTAAAAAATTGCCTGACATGAGTATAAAAGTCTTGATTTCAGTAACTGGTAGCAGAGAATGTTTAAGTGTCTACACTCCTCTTACAAAAACTGTTTTTTCAAGGATACTTGAGAAACATCATCAGCTACAATACGGGTAAACTCTGTACCCTTCATTCAGATTTATACAGCAAACATAGAATTTAATTTAAAAATATACATGACTTTATAGCTTTTGATGTTTTTGAAAACACACCGCTAATGGCCTAGAATCTTAAACAGCAATAATGGATTGCGTCATTTGTAGACCACTAAAATATAATATGCCACAGATTGAAGTACTAATTTCTGATGGTATTTCATTGGTTCAGCCAAAAGAAACTAATGGGATTTCGGAAGGAAACATAAGAAAACTAAGTGCCATACTACTACCCCCACCTTCACAGGCATATCAATATATGGATCCTCACAAGCTGCTGCTACACTGCACCACACTGTGAAGCACTGCAGTTTCTCACTAGAAGGAAAGATGAAATCACAACAATGAAAGAAAAATGACTTGCTCAAATCAAGTAGCCAAGGCTATAGAGAATCAGATTTTTCCTTTGTAGAAATGGGCCTTGAATGGGCATGCAAAAAAGGCAGCAGAACAGAAAAACAGTAATACTACCAGCAAACTCATAAACCTTGTACCTTGTAACAACATGCAGGAACTGTGGAGTGAGAACTGCCTGCTCTAACTTCCCTGAATATTGGTAAGTAGAAAGCAGTTCTACTAACTTCCCAACAGAGTAGAAATATCCAACATCAGGTAAAGAGAAAAAGCAAAAGACACTCAGTAGTTCTTTCCTGATCTCAGTTTCCCCATGGGCTGTCACAGAACTTCCTAGATCTAACAATAAGCAAAGCCTTTTATATACCTCATAAATAAAAACCTAGCAATCCCTTTGCAAGCCTGATACCTAAAAGATACTATCAAACCTGCCCAGGCTGTAGACTGGTTTTGTTAGTAGCTAAAGAGAAATGAAGACCAGTGTACAGGCTGGATCAGTGCACAGGTTGCAAATGTTTATGCTATGTTATCTCATTTGGAGGTATTTCTAACAAAAGAGTGACTGTACCACCAAGTGAAGACATTTTAGAGAGGTCACCACATCTGAGAGGCCTGTCAGATTCATCACAAATAAACATCCATGGATTGAATGATCAGCGTGATCTTAGACAACTACTTGTGAGCTGGGATGAAGGGTCATCCAGAGCTGCAGCTATCCAAAATACATGTCCTCACTTAAGGGAAAGAAAGACTGGGAATGGCGTAATTCATCTATAAAGTCACTTTGGCAGGTAAATGCTGTGTTTACATTCTACAGATCCTCTTGTCAAAGTTGGTAAATCACAAGAGAACGTAAGATAGCTGGAGTAATGGCAAGTAGCTCATTCTTTTGAGTCAACTGCAACTTCATGAGACTTCACTACTTATCAGACAGGCAAACAATCACGAACTGGGTGAGCAGTCAGTTATGATTGATAACATACAGCATTCACTTTTTCTGCAGGTCTGTTGTGGCTTGAGCTAGTGTGATTAGTGAACCCCTAAAATCTGCATTCATCCCTTTAATTAAAACTTTAATTAAAGCCTGGAAGAAAGGTAAACTGTATCTTAACGATTATTAAGGTTTACTACTCTGATTTCCACTGTTGAATAATGAGAGGCAGCCTAGTATCTTCTAACACTCAGGCTAATTTTATTATGCAATTTAAAGAGTGACTGTTTTGTGATGTAAAATAACTCAGTGTTAAACCAGAGGAACTGATAAAAGCTGGTTTAGTCTCCCTCTTTTGGTGTGGCAAATTGGTATTTTAGCTCAAGGATTACACAGAACATGGAGAAACTAGAAGATTTTTTTGTTAATAAAAGCTCAGTTTAAACCACTGTCAACAAAGACTTAATTTAAAAACAAATCATACAGAAACAGTGTACAGGACAGAATATACAAAGAAGCTCCTTCCATTCCCAGACCTCCTGTGACACAGGTCATAATGCATCCATGCATATCCCTATACCTGTCTGGTATACAGGAAGCAGCTGAACAGAGTGCAGCTTTATCTCTTCACAAAACCCAAAAGGTGACTGGTCAAGTGTAAAACATCTGGAGAAAAAAAAATCCAAAAGAACATGGGACCTCTGTGAGAAATTATTATGAGCTACTCTGGACAAGTAAATAGCACTAGCTAAAATAGGCATAGCCAATGCTCTAATACTCAACAACATGCACTCATACTATTAGTGTAATTGGCATGGCAGTGCCAAGAAGCTCATGGCACAGCTAGAGATAATATGCTTTAACAATGGGTCAGCCCTGAAGTGGTTAGGCAGTTAGACTAGATTATTGTAGCAGATCCCTTCCAACTGAAATATTCCACTCTATTAAAAGATGGGCTTTCTTTGGTATCACAGTATTTCCTCAGCACAAAAAACACTCCAACCTTATAAAACCCCCAGATACCAAAATGCCAGGATTTTAATTTTCACAAGATGTGAGCCACAGCTCATTTTGGTTTTATGTACTGAATTAGCCTGTAAAGGGCAAAACACATTTGAAATACCTGAAAAGCAGGTACCACACTTGGAAGCACTCTGTGTCTTCACTTCAGGGTATTTTTAGCATATTTAACCCTTTTCTCCCTGCTGGTTCTCTTGCAGAAGTAGGGAAGGGGAAAAAAAGCAACAAAACTAAACCTCCAAAACCCCAAAACACAATACTAGTTTCTTCTTCTCTTCGGGATTCAGGACTTAAAATTTGAACACGGCAGGTCAGCAGTCAAGCACCCTACAAGTTAATGGTTTCCAAAATGTATAAAGCTATAATCATTTGAACATGCCCATTAAAAGACATCAACTTTTTGGGTTGGGTGGTTTTGTGGAGGTTTTTTTGTTTGGTTTTTTTTTTCTCCACAAGGCAAATTTAGGAATGTAAAAGAAGTTACAATATTCTTAAAGCAGATAAGAGATCTACACATCTATTTTTTTATGTGAATCAAATGCAGGAGGTGGTTGTATGAGTTCCAGTTGGAAAGCTTGTTGAACACTTTTAAATTATTAAGTTTTATGTCCTTAGCAGTGGTATTAAGTGCTATTTCTGTTCAAAAGCATAACAGCATCTGCCATAACTAGTCAGAAGTACAGTTTTAGTTAACTGTGGATATTTAAACATCCTCAGAAAAGTTTAGGTTCCTTTGGATCATGCAGACAGGCTTGGAATAGTAATGGTGTTACTAGTACCGTAACAACCTGAAGGAGAAGCAGTTTCCTGCTTATGAAAACCCCAAAATGAAGGAATAAGTTCTCAGAATGTGTTGGTATCCCAGGAAAGTGTTTAGGTTCCAAAGTTTTTCTGTAACTTGCACAACAAGATACTACTGAAATACACCATCTCAAATGGTCTTCACTTAGCAAGTATGCACATACACAGTAAAGAAAAAAAATAGAAGGTAGAACCTTTAAAACTTTATTTGAAAACAGCCAAACAAAGCAGATGCTCTACAAACAGGGCTCTGCAATTCTTTTTTTCCCCTCTTTCTCTACTTATTTCCAGACTTTAGTTTTCTAAGTACTCATCTCCTTCTTCAGCCTCTGCTTCTACTGAGTCTATGCCGACTTCTTCGTAATCTTTCTCAAGGGCAGCCAGATCTTCCCGGGCTTCAGAAAATTCTCCTTCCTCCATTCCTTCCCCAACATACCAATGCACAAAAGCACGCTTAGCATACATGAGATCAAATTTGTGGTCGAGGCGAGCCCATGCTTCAGCAATAGCAGTTGTGTTACTCAGCATACACACAGCCCTCTGCACCTTTGCAAGGTCACCACCCGGTACCACAGTTGGAGGCTGGTAGTTAATGCCCACCTTCAAGAAAACACAAAAATTTTCCTTATGAGTGGTAAGGCTCAAAGACTTATTTCTGTTATCAAAATTCACCATGGTTATGAACAGATAAAATAGTTTAAAATTCTCCTGCATTTCATCAAAATATTTAACAGGGACACTACAACATTTTGGAATGACTATTACCTCTATATACTATACAACTGCTACCAAAGCAAACATTAAGCGTTTAAAAAGCACTGCAAGTACCTTGAATCCAGTTGGGCACCAATCCACAAACTGAATGGTACGTTTAGTCTTGATAGTAGCAATAGCTGCATTGACATCTTTGGGAACAACATCACCTCTGTATAACATGCAGCAGGCCATGTATTTGCCATGGCGAGGATCGCATTTTACCATCTGGTTGGCTGGTTCAAAGCAAGCATTAGTGATTTCAGCCACAGATAACTGCTCATGATAGGCTTTTTCAGCAGAGATGACAGGGGCATATGTTACCAGGGGGAAATGGATTCGTGGGTATGGAACAAGGTTAGTTTGAAATTCTGTCAGATCTACATTGAGGGCTCCATCAAAACGCAATGAAGCGGTGATGGATGAAACAATTTGCCCAATTAATCGGTTTAAATTAGTGTAAGTAGGACGTTCAATGTCAAGGTTACGACGACATATATCGTAAATGGCTTCATTGTCTACCATGAAGGCACAGTCTGAATGCTCTAATGTTGTATGGGTAGTTAGAATTGAGTTGTAGGGTTCCACTACAGCAGTGGAAACTTGTGGTGCTGGATAAATTGCAAATTCTAGTTTAGACTTTTTGCCGTAGTCAACAGAGAGCCTTTCCATGAGCAGAGATGCAAATCCTGAACCAGTGCCTCCTCCAAAACTATGAAAGATGAGGAAACCTTGCAGCCCTGTGCACAGATCAGCCTACAGTGGGGTGGAAAAAAGTGGGAAGGGAAAAAAGAGTTCTTATTTTGCAGAAAGCAGTATTAAAATAATCATTCAGCAGCATTTCCTTCCTAAGTGTGTTTCAGATTTTTAAAATAACCCCTCCCCAGCATTCTTGAAAGGTGGTCTTCCTTTTTCCCTGTGTGCTTTTTACTCAGAAGTACCAGTGCCACTGTGTAATTTTTTCAGAACAGGAGTATTTCAATATTTAAAATTGGTTTATTGCCTGTAATGCCATTTTAATTCTACTGTAAGCAAGAGCAGCTGAGCACCACTATGATAAAGTATTATAAATTACAGCTATGTTATATCTTTAGAATCTGTTTGTTCCCATTCTGGCTTTCAGCAAGTATCAATTAGATGTTGAAAACAAGTTTTTTATTTCAAATTACAAAAATTGAAGGACAATCACCATTTAATTCTGAATCACATGATCCTATATGAGTTTCTCAGTGCAGTGTCAGCCATTTCAATTACTTTTTTTTATCTTAAGTATTCAACCAGAATCTGAGGCTGAGGGTATTATCTACCACCCCTGATGGGCATTAACTCAAACTAAAAACTACAAATAATAAAGTATAACAGCATCATTACACTTGTTTAAGGCTTTTATAATGTTTCTGAGGTATCCTTAAAATACTTACAAATACCAGTATTTGAAAACCTCAGGAAACAAAAAAAAAAGGACATTTTATTTACTGAATTTTTATTTAACTGGGGGCAAGAGCAAGAAGACCAAATTTTAAACAATAAACCATGCGCAAAATTCTTCAGAAAAAGACCACATCAATCCACTGTTATAGATAGCTGTAGAGCTGTACCACTTATTTTAAAATATGGACTTGCACCATGAATTCTTACCAGTTTGCGAATGCGGTCTAGCACTAGATCTACAATCTCTTTTCCAATGGTATAATGGCCTCTGGCATAATTATTAGCTGCATCTTCTTTCCCAGTAATGAGCTGCTCAGGATGGAATAACTGTCTGTAAGTGCCTGTACGTACTTCATCTGTAAGAAAACAGATGACCACAACATAGATTCAATCTGTTCAGTTCTATGAGTGCTACTTAGTGACTACACACGAAGCCCACATGTCAAGAGCACAGACTGCATTCTTGACTATAGACAGCTTGCCTGACTAGACTAGAAAGTTGGCACAATTTCAGCTCTTTTGTTTAGGGGAAGACATGAGGCACTCATAGAACAGTATTTGTTCCTGAGAAGAGGTTCACTCAGAAAATCTACAGGGACAGACAAGATTCCAGATAGTAACTGAACAGAACTCCGCGTGCAGTGCAGCACTTTAGAAAAGTTCCACTGTTTTCCAAATGTTCTTACCTGTAGAACATCATTTCTTTCAAGTAACAATAATCTCAAATGTCAAAACAGCATGCAGACACACATCTTTCAAAGTATAGGGTTCTGATCACACATACACACAAACAAAAAAAAAAAAAAAAAAACCAACCCAGACCATAAGGAATCTGTAGGGTATCCTCACTTTTATACTGAAGGTCAGTAATGTTGGGTACGTACCAACGACAGTTGGCTCTAGGTCCACAAACACTGCCCTAGGAACGTGTTTACCAGCTCCTGTCTCACTGAAGAAGGTGTTAAACGAATCATCTCCACCTCCCACAGTTTTATCACTAGGCATTTGACCATCAGGCTGGATTCCATGCTCCAGGCAATACAGTTCCCAACATGCATTGCCAATCTGAACACCAGCCTGACCAACGTGGATGGATATGCATTCACGCTGCAAATTGAAAACAGAACAATTAGACACGGCCCTAACCGCCTTCCAGATTTTCTTCTCATGTAAACTAGTCATCTGTGGGTTCTATCTTTCTATGAGCTTCCTCTGCTTCAGTATCTCCTGGTTGCTCTTGAGTGACTATAACTCATCAGACTGCCTGTTGCTTGCAAGATTCTACTTACCTTAAGTGACTTGGGTGAGAATATTGGAAGATCTTGAATAAAACAGTCTACAAACACATAGGTGAGTATAGATTCACCCTCCCTTACCATGCTGCATGGATATTTTATATTTAATATTCTGCTTAGTCTCTTTTTCAACTTTCTTTAGTCTTGGAAGACTTCTTTAACGCATTCCATAATTTCCTTTATTTGTTGCCAAATCATGTACTGGGCAAGAATTCTTCCTGCATAGCACTATTGAGCATGTCTTCCTTTAAAACAAGCAGATCTCTAAGCCCTGGCAATCCAGATATATTTGGGTTCCTTTGTGAAACAATCCAGGAGTCCCAGTCAGATGTCACCTGCCCACTTTTAGCCAGCTATTTTGATTGTGAGCAACTGTGCCACATGTTTGATCAGTCAATACCTTGATTCTGTCTTACAACCAAGATGGAAATGAGCTGTTTTTCTAGCTTACTGTTACAGCACATCTAGAAAAAAAAGCAGAGGTGGAAAAGCCCGGGCAGCTC
>JAOEHX010070235.1:4636-17128 GCA_025448015.1 Bolborhynchus lineola | reverse complement strand
CATATTTGTGGACAACAGCGCTGGAGCCCCCATCACCATCCAGAATGGATCTGATTTCATGGGCATGTTAATGGGTGCATAGCATCATCTGCAGCAGGAAAGGAGATGAATTAGAGCCTTGCAGTGTATATTTGACTGAAGAAACCTTTACTTTGCCTCTTGAAGACTGCTTCCTGTTGGCATCTTTTTAATCAGGCAAAGAGCCTTTCCCTTCACAGCTCCTTCAGCTTGCTTTTGGAGGCTACTGCTTTTCAAGGTTCACACCAGTTCATTCATCATAAAGAATACACTTTTATCATTCAGAAGTGAACTCTATGATATTTAATTTGCGCTTCACCAGATGCTCACTGAACAATAGGCTGAGGTTTGGCATTCGTTACGTTAGAACACAATAGCACTTGTAATCAGTGTGTCTTTTGGGATTGACTGTGGGGTGCTTGAGTTCGTAAATGAAGGATTGAGAGGGGAAGTAAAACAGGGACTATATTGTATGTGTTGTGGAGGAAGGAGACAAGGGTTTGCCAGCAAAACTGCTTTTTACACACAGCTGTAAATGGTACCAGCCCTCTCTCATGTTCACAATTGGATGTATTGACAAGTAGTAAGTTGAATTCTCAGACAATGCCTGCTTCAGAAATGGGAATCCAAGGCCTGAACTCTTTAATTGTGGTTCTTTACATCTAAGTATTGCCTTGATGCGATTGATAGAGTGAATACCTCACTGCCTGTACATTCAGGCTTTATGAAAAGGTAAGGCCAATGGCACCAGTTCTAGCAGGAACTCTCTTACTTGTGTTCTTATGTTTTAGTAAGATATACACGTGGGTTTGTTAATGTGTCACATGCATCACACTGGTTGTCAAAAGCCTGTCAAAGGCAGTGGGGAGAGCAGTCTTGGATCAAGTATGTCATCTGCTTGGTGCTTGTTCTACTTCAGGGAAACAGTGGCTGGGGTCACAGGGAGCCTATCTGAGCTCTGTTTGGGTTAAAGTGCTGACAAAGACCATCTGGAAGACCATCCAGTGCATGTTTCTGGGTGTAAGCATGTGAGATTGAGCCCCAAAGTGCTCTGCATGTAGCTCCAGGCTATAAAGTCATTTAAAGAGAGTAAAAGGGTGTTGACATTTCAAGGTGTTACCCAAGATGTGGTAACATCGTTGTTGTTAAAAAACCCCACTCATGTAATGAACCTCTGTAGCTTTGCCTTCCTACAGATCCCTGCTCCTTGTATTGATCCATCTTAGCTTGGTTGTGCCACAGTGTCATAAATAGGTGGTAGCAAAGCCCAAATTGGAGTCCAGATACTTTTTCTGGAGTGTCTGCAGGGAATGGAACACATCCCTTTGATCACTGTGTTCCATTTTTGATCAACTACAATATCTTTGTGCAATGAACACACACTGCTGGGGACAGCAGGAGGCATGAAACCCATGTTATCTGTTGCTGGGTCTGCTCTTCAGGTTGATCAATCCATGATGTCCCTATCAGCTCCAGCAACACTGCTGTTGGAGTTGATGGTAAGCAAAGACGTCTTGGTTCAAGAGCTGCAAACCAGGCATGAAACTGGCTTTTTCATCTCCATTATAAATACCTTGAGAAAGATCTTTAAGGGTGCTAAATGGTATTTTTTGTCCTTTGGGAAAAACATTAAAGTGATGCCTGCAGGAAGGGGAAGGAGAGGGTATAATCAAGGTACAGGGAATAATGAAGTAGTGCTGTTATACAAGTAGCACGGGTGAATTCACTTTCTAGTCAAAGGGATGTGGCTGTTCTAACTGGACCTGTATGACTGTCTAAAATACAGCAGCTAACAATGTTCATATATTCATTCCTGCTCCACAATACATGCTGGAATTCCTATGGGGTTTTCTGTGATACACTTTGGGGAGAACATGCTATTTAGAGGCACAGCAAGCAGCAATATTTCTGGAGCTTCAGGAAGCAATGTAACACATGAATTCATCACTAACCCCTATCAATAAAGATTGGCTGTTTCCACTGGCTTTGATGGAGTGAGTGGAGTGAGGGCACACAGCCCCTATCCCAGCATGTATTACTGTATGTTGTACTGTGCATTTGTAATAAATTGGGCTGTTTCCTGCACGACTTGCAGCGACAGAATCCAAGTGGTGTGACGTGCAGCATATGTTGTGTATCTATAGGTGGTTTCGAGCCAAGCCTCACTGTTGAATAAATCAGTTATAGTATTTATTTTGCTGTAGAACTAAAGCTGTTTGTCACACTCTGTTTGGGGATTTGTGACCTTCCCCCTCCCCCCCCCTTCTTTGCTGTGTTTTACTCTCATGATCTCCTTAGTAGGAGATTCACTGTTCTGCCTTTATGTATATAAGCAGTGCTATCCCGATGGGTGTTTCCTCAGTGTACTAGGAGCTGCTGGAATGCCTGTTGTCCCTCAAGGAGCTTTCTTCTGCATCACCAGTCTTTTAGCCAAGAGACATTTCTTTTCCCCTTCTCCCCCCCTTCTTTCTTTCCCTGTTTCCCCCTCCATTTTCTCCCTCCTATTCCCTCCCCTATTTCCCCCCCTATTTTTTCCTCTAACTTTTTCCTTTTATTCCCCCCCCCCTTTTCTCACAGAGTCTTTTAGCTCTGAATGCTCCCAGGCCTCAGTTCTCTTGTAGCCTGGCTCTTCAGCAGCACTCAGTGTAAGTATGAGGTGGTCTGACCAGCAGTCAGATGGATCAGCAGGGTGGAAAGAGCCCTGCAGGGAGCTGAGGTTGGGCCTCCAACCCCGTGACTGATGTGGACACTTGGCTCCTGGCTGGGCTGTGCCTGGGACAAACACTGTGCAAAGCTTCTGTGCTGTTTGGAGTGAGGAGATTAATGGTGTGCGAAGCTGCTCCTCTCTAGGCATTACATTTACAGGCCAAGAAACTGAAAGAGCTCAAGAGGACCGAGTTCAGGCTGAAGAAGTTGTTTATAACAGAATAAACTCCATGTACTCGAGCCGATGGTTTAATGGCCAAGTATGTTAATCCCACCCAGTGGCAGTGGCTATTTGTGGCATGCAAGGGGGGAAGTCTCAAAGAGGGCACAAATTAAATGGTCTTTGTTTCCTGGGTGCTTCCAGCATGCTCAGTGCTCTATCTATGTGCTGTGGCAGAAGAATACGATGGGGACATCTCACTATCGAAGTGTCAGCAGAATAGCAAACACAACCAGTTGTTGCATTTTTTATGCCCTTCCTCTACAAAGGCCTCAACCCATCTTTGCAACCATCTGCACTGAGGTTTTTGCTGTGTGTATAGTTCACTTTCAGACAACACTAATGCGAATCAGCCTGGTTTTATAAGGGTCAGTGCTCTGTGCAGCTCTCAGATGAGGGAGATGTGTTCCCTTTCCAGGGTTTTCGGATCTCTCACATGAATTTTTCCTACTTGAGAGTTTCTTGCTTTTAAGATACTGGCACTGAATGTGATGCTCTGGTCCCATGTGACTCTCTGAGCTCAATGCTCTTGTTATACACCACATTGCTCTGGTTGTTACACCTCCCTCTTACACAGGCTGCTTTGTGGCTTAGGGTGTATTTCAGGCCCAATCAAACCATCCTCGATGAGCACAGACTGGTAATTTCAGTGTCTATAAAAGCATTATCTTCACTCATATTTCCTCATTCTAAACAGATTCCAGCCCTAAGTTTCCAGCTTCAAGTTGAAGTTACGTGCTTAGTGAGGCTGGTATATATCACAGCCCTGTGCTTCTGGAAGATGCCTGTCTCAAAGCTCTAGGCTGAGTAGTATCACTGGGAGGTATTTTAGCTCCCATGTTGGGTGCCCTTACAAAACATCTTGTAATTGATTTATGAGCCTGACAGAGCCCACTGAGGATGGTGGAAAATCTGGCAAAGATGCTAGGGATTCACCCTAGAGTGTAGGGATGTATCTGGTCCAGGGCTTAACTCCAGCACTGCCTTTCAGGTGTGTTTCTGCTGGTGTGGCCATTGTAAGTTTTATCCTATGGAGCTTTAGTAACAAGACCCTGCTGAGCTGTCCCAATCCCTGCTGCTTTCCACCACTCTTACATTTACCACCATGCTACATAGCTGAATGCAGTGCTGGACCAGCCCTTCACACACAAAATCTGTAGTGAATTCAGACAGAGCCTTAAAGTAGCCCTTGGACAGGGCAGTGGTAGCATTAGGAGCTGAGCAGAGCCACGTCACAGTGCCAGGGCTGCCCAGTTCAAGCCTTGCTCTCCGTGCTAACTGCTCCAGACAAATAAAAGCCACCTCCCAGGCAGGGATGTTCCAGTTGCAGGCACTCTGGGGCTGTTTGCCCTGGCTGGGAGCTGACAGGTTAGGAGGGTTTAATTTCTATTTAGATTTCAGGTTTTGTAAATTATTTTGATGCCACGCTCCAGACTGACTCCAGGGGTATTTATGTTGGATTAGCAGCAGATTCCCTGCTTTTTCTCACATGTAAACTCAACTCGGATGGTGAGCTATTAACCTTCAACAAAATGAGTAGTTTGGCATATAAAACTCTTCATTATAAATAGGTGCAGGTTATAAATCAGTGTCGAGGACAACGATGAAATCAGAGAGAGAAACCCGTTCAAAGCCTCTTCTCTGAGAGAGGCCCACAAATAGAAGTGAGCAACAATGTGAGTTAAATGTTTAGTCTGCAAGGAAAACTCAAGGGTAGTTTAGAAACTGTTCTGAGTTGATGACTGTATTAAAAAGCAGAGTAAAATCAGCCCTATATAGCACTAAGAGTAGATGAGATTCAGAAATCAGTACCAGATACTTTGGCATTGTAACTACAGTGATGGAGAGAGCCCTAACACCAGACTCCAAAGAGCTGAATTCCCACAGAAAGGTAGGGAGCTGGTGACCCTGCAACAATAGATCCAAGTACCAAGAAGACCTTGAGTCTTTACTGCTTTGTGTCCTGGCTCATTCCTATGCAAAGGAAGTCTCCAAGTCCCATTTATTACAGAGCTGATTCTCACTCAGGAACTTCATTTGTTGCTCAGGTTAGGCTGCTATCAATGAAGACTAAAAGGCTCAGATGGATGGGCTCAGGTGCAGCAAATGTCCTGCAGGATGGCCGGCTCCCTGCAGAGCTCCTAGGACTCAGTGCTCCTCTGCCAAATAACCAGAGGTGAAGGGATAAGAAGGTGTTTATAGTATTAGTATTGATGAGCAGGAATTGGGTCCCTGTGGAGTGGAGGAGCTGCATCTGCTGGTTATTCAGGTAAGTCTGCTGTTTATGTGATGCAGAGAGGGTAGAGTGGTTTTATTCGTCCTGTGGCAAGCAGTTCTGATTTCAAACAGCCTCTGGGCTCCCAGGTAGGCCTGAGAATAGAGCTCAGGCCATAACCTCTCTCCAGATTTTGTGTTCAATTTTAAGGTTAGGTTCTTAAATCTCATTTAAAGCACTTGCATCTTTGTTAGATGCACTCTCTACTTTGGATCTTCTCTGCAGCTTGGGTTTCTGGCAAGGAAAGTGTTGTGTTTGCTGTTTGCTTGGCACAAACATTGTCTGCATGTTTTCTCCTTGCTGTTTCAGTGTTTATTGCTTCTTCTGCTCGCTGTTTGCTCTCTCTCTAGCTGTGCCTGGCCACCAGAGCACTGGAAGAGCAACGCAGCTTTCACAGCCCTCTGGAAAGGAGGCTCTTTGTGAGTAGCCCTGGTTGATGGGGTGGAGAGCTCGAGCTGGCAGGAGGCAACTGGATGAGAGTTTGTTGTCTTACTGTGTTTAAGGAGTGTTCCTCTTCCCCAGGGGCTTCTGCAGAGCTTATTTTTGTGCAGGAGCTGTGAGAAGAGGTGTTAAGGCCAGGCTGGCGCATGGAGCTGGATCAGTGCGGGTAGAAAAACAAAGTGCTCAGAGCTTGGGTGGAAAAGGAGCAAGGCTGCATCCCGGCTATTCCTGATGTCTCACTCAGGCCCTCATTGCTTATTTATAAATGCCTGGCAACATTTCCTAGGCTTTTTCTTTAGGCAAAATGTTGGGAATCTTTTAATGGAGATCATGGGATGGTTTGTGTTGGAAGAGACCTTAAAGCTCATCCAGTTCCAACCCCTGCCACAGGCAGGGGCACCTTCCATCACAACAGGTTGCTCCAAGCCCTGTCCAACCTGGCCTTGAACGCTGCCAGGGATGGGGCAGCCACAGCTTCCCTGGTCACCCTCACAGGAAAGAACTTCTGCCTAAGAGCTCATCCCAGTCTCCCCTCAGGTTAAAGCTATTCGTAAGACACATTGCTAAGACAGAGCATCCCTCCATGGGACTCACAGGTAAAGGGAGCCCATTTAGCACAAGCTGGGCTTAAAGGTAGCTCTTGGCTGCAACACTAATAGATGGGATGTTTGCATGGACAAGGAACCAAGCAGATGGGAGAATGTCCTTCCAGTGTAGTTCTAGTTGCAAGTAGGAGAAAGCTTTAAGGACAGTTTTCAGCCACTTGAAATGAGCTGACTTACCTCAGGTGTCTCCTCTGACAGGGCACTGAATGTTTGCTCTGTGTTACACTTGGAATTGTGATAAAACTTAACAGGATGATGAAGCTGGGGTTGGTTTCTTTGTTTAAAGCCAAGTTCTCCAGGGCTGTTGTAATTCTGAACCCTCCTTTTTCCCAGCAAAGGGTGCTGGGAGCTGCCAGTAATGTATAAACCAGGAGCTGGGGGAAATGATCTCAAACAGGATAAATATCTCCAACCAGGTTTGGGTTTTAAAGGTTTATGAAGTGATAGAGATTCTGGGGGTGTTTTTCCATGAGGAACAGGGCAGCTCACATGGGCTATTGTGGTGTTGCCCTGAGGGCTGAAGCCTGGATGCTGGATGATTTGAGACTATGGCTGTTGTATCCTGAGGGGATATGTACCTGTCTGCTGGGAGCAAATATGCCTCAAAGCATGAGAATGGAAAACCTGGGTTCTGTTTCCAGCACTTCCATTGGGCACGTTCCCTTGCTCCTTCTGAGTCTTATCCAGTCCAGGCACCGGCTCTGCAGGAAAGGGTCTTTGGTGGGCTACAGCAGCCCTGTGTTAGGCTCACACAAAGTTACTGAGTGCTTGAGATCTCTTATGTTGACCTTAGATATCACCTGGACTCCTCCTGACCAGTAAGAACATTGTCCCTGGGAAGGGTGAGTAACTATTCATACTGACACAAGTTGTGAGAGCATCACCTTCCTCCTAGTGTTGAGAGACAGTTTGGGGCATTAGATGAATTCAGGGCTTCTGCATAAGGGTACTAGCACTGAAGGACTGTATCTTTCTTCCACTCGGGGGATCATCAGCTTTCCTGAAAGCTCCTGATGAAAGTTCAATGGAAATTCCCCTGGGAGTGGGGGAGCATCTTCTCTGAAACCTTTCTGGGTACCATCCCACCCCGTTATGCTGCGGCCTTTGCATTGCCAGTGGGGTTCTGCAGGCAGAGGTGAGGAAAGGCTGACCTCAGAGGATGATCTTACCAGCTTCAACCACAGGCAGGAGCTACTGGAAATATCATCCCTTGGAAGGTTCCAGTTTCCCTATGCTGTGGTTTGGATAAATCCATGTAACTATATCTTCACCTGGGCTAAACCAGTAAAGGCCGGGGGCCATAGAGAAGTCCAGTGGATACCCAGCTAGGTTAAAACACTTGGTGATCACTTGCTGGTTCCTAACCTTGTCATTGCCTTTAACTGCAGGGAATCCAAACCTGGAATTTCAGACTTGTACCTCTTTGATCTCTTTCTCACTCTCTTGTGTTGACATGATTAATGACAGACGGTGTTAAAAACGCTGCAGTGTCTGACTCATGTGATCTGAGGGATGTGCAGAGCTCCTCATTTCCTCCCATTGCAGACCTGCGAAGTGATAGGAGAAGAGTTTATTTTCCACTTCAGCCTGTCAAAGCTTTGGAGTGCCCAGAGCAAGAAGGGGGTTAATATGCTCTGCTCTACTAAAAGTGACTTCATGTTTATCGATTAACTGTATGACTTTCCTGGTCAGAAAAAGAAGCAGAAGCACGTGTATGACATCCAAATTGTGCACATAAAAATGCCATTTTGTAGTGATGAATTGGATCAGGTTACTGACCTGAAGGCTGTTCCTCTTGCAATAACACACGTGTGTCTGTTAGCAAGTGTCCCCGTGTCCCTGCAGCGACGGCTGTACCCCTGCTGCATGTGTTCTAACTGGCTTCTTCACACCGTGAGTGACCAGGGGCCATACAGCAAGCAAAGGTGTTCACTCCTTTCCCTTTGGGTCTCTGTACCAGGACAAATGTCCCCCTTTCAGAAAAGACCATTGGCAGCAATTGGAGTGTTCTGTGTAGCCAAGAGCAACAGGCAAGGGAGCAAACTGCAGTCAGCCCGGCTCCTGCAGATCTGGTATTTGTGGAATTGGTACGAACTTAGCCATTTACTCTTCCCTTTAAAGAGGAATGCCAAGGAAAGAGGGAATGTCAGACAGCGGTGCTAGACATCTCAGCACTGGATCTGCAGCCATTGCCCCTTGCCTTGCTAGGGCTCAATGGGTTACATTCTTCTTGCTTTCCCCCCTGTTTTAAACAAATAGGAGCTGGAGCCTTAGGGTATATTAGAGAGTGATAGGGATCTTCACTGATAAAACCACTCTGGGCTATACCCGAGGAAGCCATTAACTTAAAACTCCCCGAGAACAGGATCTGATAACAGGAGGTGGATGGGGGGGAGAGGAAGACTGTTTGCAACTGTGCCAGGTAACTGTGCTCCCCTTCACCAACCCAGTGACTGCCTCAGGGCTGAACAAGGAAAGGGAATATGTGGCAACTGCTGCCTATGCTGCTGTTCCATGCAGTGGGAGAAAACCAGTGGGATACAGGTGCACGCATGCATGTCCATTAGATCTTACAGGAACTACAGCTACATGTCCAGAGAACCCAGTTCCTCCTCTCATGCTTCCCCCAAGCCATCATTAATGATGTTAAAGTTATCTAAATGTCTGTGTTTCCACATTAGCTTTTGTTGCTTGGAGTAAAAACAGAAGAGTTAAGAATCAGTGTTTAAGTGATGAACTCCAGCCATGTGAAGACAAGGTGCCATCCAAAGCCAAGCCTCCTCTGTACATCACTTATCAGCATTGCTTCAGAGCTATGGATATCCATGTCCAAGGCTTCTCATTCACCAGGGCTGCCTGCGGAGCTGCTGCTGTGCAGTGAGGCTCGACCTCTATGCACTGTGCAGAAGAAGCTGGGCTGAGGAGCCTGTTTCCAACCCTGAGGGCTTGGAACCACTGTGGTGCTCATCTCCAGAAAGGGCAGTTCCAAATGAGCTCTGTCTCCACTGGACCACTGAGACCACCTTCCTCCTTCCAGCTGGCCTCAAGGACTGCTCTTGCTTCCCCCCCTCCTCTCATGCCCAGTGGAGTCACACAGGCATTTGGGGTCATAAGGAATGTGCTGTTTTGACTCTGAAAACTCAGCGGGAGCATTCGCTGAAGGCGCAGTGCAGTTGTAACGGGACCAAAGAAAAGGAGGTGTGGGGGAATGGAAAAAGCTCCTGCTTCCAAGTGCAGCCACGTTCCTGCTCCATGTGTCCTGGTCCTGCTCACAGCCTTGCCCAGGGCCCGCTTAATGACCCCAGTGGAGCAGCCCTGTGTGGCAGAGTCCATCTGCCTGCATTGAGGCACCCTTGTTCCATGGCTCTGCACTGCTGATGAACCATTGGTTCTCCTCTTCAGTGGCAGAAGTAGCAGTTGTGTCCTCTCTCTTGTTGTGAGCCCCTGGATGGGAGTCACTACACACTGCCTTTATTCTCTGCATCTGCTTTTGGTCACTGGTTGGGGCACAGTTTGCTCGGACTTGGCATTGCTGTTCTGGTTTTGCTATGGGCTTGATAGAGCTGTGCTAGAATGGCTTTATTTTATTGTACCTTGATGATTAGTTATCAAGTTATGATACACTGCTTGCGTTCCTGTGGGGCAAATGTCCAACTCCTGCAATTCAGATCAGCTTCTAACTGGTTTTATTGAAGCTATGCAGCTTACTACAAGGAGCAAATCTGAGCTCTTGACTCCTTTAGAGCCAAGTTTTCCAGAGATTGTCAGTTGCATTAGAGATGAGACAAAACAGAGCGTAAATGAAATAACTCTGGGTGTAAACAGCATGTGGAAAGGGTTTGCCTTTCTGTCTCCCCTGACTCCAGAACTCCCTTTCCAGTCATGCCTAAGGTCAGGTGTGGGGAAGAACAGGCTGGATTAGCCGTGGGGCTGGTAATGGGTGAGTACAAGAGGTACGAATCAGACACTACCATGTGCTTCAAATGACTTCTGCTTACACATAGACATGTTTTTGTGTGAGTTTGAGGAGATCAATGCCTTCCCTTAAGAAGCTGTCTGTAACATAATTGGATATTTCATTTTAGTGCATGTACTGAGCACTTGGGATCTGCCCTCAGGCTGTGTCTTTTCCTCCACTAAGATTATAGCAACATATACAAATCCTTTATTTATTTATTTTTCTTATTTGTGAGCAATTTAAGATGTGCTGGAACTACAGCCCAGAGGGTTTTCCTAGAGGGAAAAGCCCCCAACAACCTATGTAAGAGTAGAGAGAGTCGGTGGAAAATGGGTGTAAGGTTCTGAAGGGATTTTTAGCAAGTGAAAGGGAGCACAAGACACAGATAAGAGCATCCATCTTTCAGTATCTGGGGTGTCTTGTGTAAAACATCCCACCTGTGAAAACCCGGGTGACACCAGCCAGAAAGCACTGGGAATATGCCTAGATGTCACATGGAAATGCTGCGCAGATGAAGACAAGGCCATGCTCTGCATGTGCCCTTTATCTCCTTCTCTCCCCTCTGTAGCCCTTGTTGAGGGACTGCTGACTGCCAGTATAAGGAGTGACCAAGAACTTGGGTGGGACAATGTTATTAGCAGGGTATCAAATGGAGAGGAGCAAGAGGACAACATGCCACAGAGTAGGGTCAGACACCTACAGCGCAGCTCTCTGGCAAAGAACAGAGCTGGGTTGGCTCTGCGGGACCCTCTGAAGTGTGTTCTTTCCCGGTGGGTGATGCAGTGCTACAGTGATGTTGGCAATGTGGCAGCCAGGGAGGGGCTGGAGGGCATCAAGTGAGGAAATGAAATGCCATTATTCAACCAGCTCTCAGCCCAAGGGGATTATTGCACCTTCCTTGATCTCTGAACTCACCAGCGTGAATGTCAGTGAGGTTTGTGCAGGTTGACAGCTCATCTCCCACAGGAAAGACAAAAAGGCTTGAAACAAGATATGGCACCTCCCCTGAAAGGTCATGCCATGGGCACTGATGGCTGGGGACATGCTAAGGAGTCAGGGAATTTGAGGACAACTTTTACTGGAATGAGACTCTCCCTGGTAGGAGGGAGCAACGTTCCAAATCTGATCTTATACTTCCAAGTATAAGCCTGTTTTTACCCTGAGCTGTGCTTGCTGTGGTTGTTTTCTAGGGGCTGGCTGCTGGCTTCCTGCAAACACATCCCTCCTAGAAAGAAACAGTCTGAATCCCTCCCATTAGCTGTTTGTCTTGGATGTATATCCGACGGGTGTATATCCAGAAGGGCTCATGCCTCTTGTGAGTGAAGCAGGACTGCCTTGAGGAAAGCTGCCTGGGTGTACATGACTTGGTTTTATAGTAAGGAAAATTAACAAGATCAGTTTTAATCACAAACCCTCACTTGAAACATTCCTGCCCAGGAAAGAAAATCACAAGAGAAACAGTGAAAACAAAATGCTGTCCCAAGTGACATTTATATCCAACTGGGAACAGACTGGGAAATTTCTCAATCCCTGTTTTTTCATTGCCAGGGAAAGCTGCCTAACACAACCCCAGCACAAAGATGGAGCAACACTCCGTGAAAGGAGACCAGCTTATTCACTGACAGGTTTGCAAAGGTATATTTCATTAGTTAGCTGGCACAAAAGCCTCTCCATGCCTGCAAATAATCACTGCCTGGCACTCCTCAGGGCTGCAGCTCTGCACCTGTAGAAGTATTTGCCAAATCAGCACCTCAGAGAAGAGAATCAATAAAGGCTGCATAAAATATGTGTCTTACCATAATCAGTTCAGTGGTATTTTAATGTTGCTTTACTCATAAAGGTGAAGCTTTTATACTCTAATGAGTATTACCTTCATTTCAGCCAAGCCTTATAGCCTGAGTGTATTTGCTTTGGGTAGAAACTGCAGAGGCCAAGGGGGTGTTTCTGAAAACTTGAAGTTCATATAATTCTGGCAGCTTTTGGCGTTCATGGGCTCCAATAAAAACAGGAGTTCTGGTTCCTTAAGTGCCTTATTTAAACGCTTGCACTACTCTCAGAGAGCATAACAGGTTAACACTACAATGGTATGGGCTGCAAGAAGCTGCAAGACCTGCATTCAGGAGAAACGGAAGATGCTACAAAGCTCCTTTAGGAAATCAGGTCACTGGAACTGTAGGAGGCATCAAATCACAGGGACTGTGTGAGATATGCCGGAGCTGAGCTGTGTCCAGAGTTCAGATGCAGAAGGATGGGGTTATGGAGTTGGGGG
>JAOEHX010070228.1:687-10779 GCA_025448015.1 Bolborhynchus lineola | reverse complement strand
ATTATATAGAAAAAAAAACCCTAAATAAACAAAAACCCCAAAATAAAACCCAGCTGGAACTGAGGAATGCTGTTAATCTATTAAGTTTTTGTGCATATGGTTTATGTAAAGAATTAAATGTTTTTTCTTTTTAAGGCTGTATATCCATGCCATAGTGAACCAGCCCTTAGTAAAAATGAATTGGTGTTAACATCTGAGGCCATCATGAAGAGGAATGAATTTCTTTGCTGCCGAGACAGTTTTCTGCAGGTAATTACCTCATTTCCTCATCACATAGTGATTAAGTTTCCTTTATAAATTAAAGAAATTAAATCAAATGGTCTGATCAGTCTGTAGGAGCAGTAGCTGAACTTCATGTATTAGAAGCAAGAGTAGTAGTTTGTTCAGTAATATGTTTGTGCGCCTTTGTGAGGTGGACAGGTAGGGCTAGATATTTTAGTTCTTATTATGATAGTTGTTCATGTTCACCAGAAGAATATCAGAAATGAGAGAAAAAAACTAGTGATTTTTTGAGTAAAAGGTGCTGCTGCTCTGAGGTATCTTCCTGGAATTTCTCCATAGCAAGATGGTACAGTAATTATGTGCTTCCACCAGCATGTCAGAAACAAGGTGATATTGACTATGTATAAAGGGACCACTAGCACTGAGTCTCATACTCTATTATTATACATGTATTTTGATATTACCAACTTTCTGAATGTCTGGTTTTACTCCTTTGCTGGTTTTCCTGTAATAGAGCTATGTATTCAGACCTATTTACCTTGCTTTTGATACTAAGCCAGCAAAACACTTGTATCGTATGGGCAGGGGTTATCTTTTGAGGAGTACTTGAGCTTTTAAAGGATGAGTGAATAGTCACATGACTGCTTACCCTTTGAATTGTGGAAGTCAATTCGTTTGAAAGAACATTAAGCAATGTTAGTATTTGAGAGCAGCCACACTTCAGACTGCTTTAGAAGACAGGAAAAACTGTAGCATTAACCCACCTTTGGACATGTGAAATTGTTATTGTGATGAATCTTCTGATTACTGGCAGTGATGAGAATAATGTGAATTTAGTGACCTGCTTTTGAAGGGTTTCTTTTTAGTAGATCAGAGTGCTTTGGAGCAGAAGGTGACAGAAATAATAAGCCACTGTTTATAAACCTGATTTGCAATTCCATTGCCAGAGTAGAGCTGAAAAAGTGATTAAATCCCTACTTGAAATATGCTCTAATAGTGTCTCTGAAGGAAGAAAAAAAAAAAAAAAAGAAAAAAAAGGCAATATGCTTATATCAGAGTTTGGAACTAAAGTTGTTCTTTGAGATTCACAATTTTTTTAAACATATTGGATAAATAATTGCTATTGATTTCAGAAGCACAGATATGCTACATCACCTTAGTGGTAATCAGTTTAACTTAAGATTTTTAAGTTTTAGATATTATTACATTTTCTTCTTTCCTTTTCTCTTTTTTCTGTTCATCTTTGAAGACATTAACTGAGACAGGTTATGAAAAATATTATGAGGTAACTGTAGCATGTGTGTGCACCGTGTGAGCATTAATGTTAGTGCTTTTTAGCTAAAGATGTATGCATAGTGCTAAAGTAACTGATTAGCATATATACATTACTGCTTGTAAAATTATAATGTAGTCACTCATCACGAGAATTTACTCAGTTTCTTTTTAATGGTGAAATCTGTGACACATGAAATAGAATTCAATTTGAAGATTTTGAGGAAGCTTTCTTTTACTACATGATGTTCCTTTCTAAAACTCTTTCTTTCAACCTTTAGGGTTATTAGCCTGTTTTTCTGATGTCTTCTATCCATTCCTCCACTTTCCTTTCCAGAACAGAACTACTTCTTGTTGTTGTTACTTTACCAGGAGGTTCCTATAATGGGCTTATCCACTGTTGTCCAGAAAAACAGTATGTCTAAATACCCTCTTCCAAACAGATTAGCATTTGTTCTTCCTGCACTCTGCCCTCACTGTAGTGAACTCAACTGATGAAAAAGCAGGTTGTTGGTTGGCACAGTTTCAACTATGTTAATATTTGAACATACTTGAGTATACTAAGAAGTTGAGGGATTTTTTTTTTTTCTTCTTATTGAAGTTGGGAAAATCTTTAGAAACCCTCACAATTTAAAGGACCAAACAAAAAAAAAAAAAAACAAGACCCACAAACCGATCTTTTTTCTGTGGATTGTTTTATAAGATGATAGAATGTGAGTACTAGGCAGTGTGGTGCAAACATGGAAAAGGGCTACTGCTGGCATATGTGGAACTGACCTAATGGGTTTACCTGAACTTCAGGCAATTATTACTGTATCTTGTGTGATTGTCTGTACCACTCTGCTTAATTGTGAGGATTCTCTTCATGTGTATGAATGATCATGCTCGCTTAAGTGCTGGGAAATGTGATGCAGACAGGCAACTGACAAGGCTTTATACCGTGGACTGCTTGCTGCTTTGACTAATGACTGGTTCTGCAGTAGCTGACAAGGCCCACAGTCAGTCAGGTCTTACTGAGTCAGTTTGACGCCTTTTTGTGAAACAAGTCCAGAATAAAAGACTCCATAGTTTAAACAATGTCAAACAAGCGATGGTTTCTTGAGCTTGCTCTGCAAATTATATTCCTGTGCTCATAGAGGACAGTGTTGCACTGAAGATCACTCCATAGGCTCAGCAAAGAGTGAGCTGCATTTTCGTTCTGTTTGCAGCATAAATTAATCTATAGTTTAGATAAACTGCCAATATATAGTTGGAAGTTGAGAGGAATAGGTAATTTCCCCTTTTAGTTCTTGAGCATGGATAAAAATTTTGACAATGAAAACTAAGGTCTTCAGAGATTTATTTCTCACCTTTTTTGGCTCTAGCACATGGAAATAATGTCTTTATTTTTACATTTCAGAATGTTAACATGACAATTTATTATGTTGGAGACTTCTAGACTTTTTCATTTTTCTAATACCACATTATTTGTTGACACATTTTAGGAAATAAATCACCAATTTTGTGCCAAGATTTCAGGGTCAAACCCCTTTAAAATAGCAAAATACTTTATTTATGAATTAATATGGATTACTGTAGGGCACAGGGGGCAGAAATATATGAATGCATCCTGTTGTCATCCAAGCAGGGAAACAACTTGAAGCATCCATTCCAGCAGCCCGCTTCTGTTGTTGGTTCTTTTGTTTGAACTTTGTTCTAGTGGTCACAGAAAATAACATACTACCTGAAAACGCATTGAATACCAGTGAGAATATTGGTATTAGGAGAATCTGAGGATTCTTTTAGGATGTAACAGAAGTGTTTTGTTAATGACTTACGAATTCAGGATTTTTTTTAAAAAAAAAAAAAAGGCCGGTCACTCAAATATTCACTCAATTTTCTGAGTAACATTAGTTCCAGTCTACTGTGGTTGTTGGAAGGAGTCCAATACTGACTAAAGAAGAGGTAATATATGTGATCATCATCCTGGTTGTTACGCAGGACTAATGAGGTGGAAAGGGTTTAAAAGGACTCAAAAAATCAAGCTATTCACTTCTCCATGGAGGCTTTCTTAAGTCATTGTTCAAGTAGATGGGAAGGATTTCCTCTTCCTCCTCGTTTTCTTGGTTTTATTTTGGTTTGGATAACCTTGTATTATGGTAATGAGTTGTACTGAGTCCACTTTTATGGAAGAGTTTAATCTTGGGCCTTATATTTTGTGATATCTAGTGTGCGTGTCTATATCCAAACCATAATGCCCAAATGATTTGTCATAGAAAAGTTGGATATTTTTCTAACAATATTGTTTCAATTTATATTCCAATAAAGACTGTAGAGGTAGTTCTGGGTAAATCTGTTGAGAGAGTGAAAGGCTTATGTACTACTACATGTTAAATGCAGTTGTCTGCAAGACCACTGCACAGTATAGAGATGTTACTTGAACTACCTTAGGTAAAGACTGACAGGGATATAGAAATTTTGAGAGATTTTTTTCTCCCCAATAAAGTACATCTTGAATGTCTGAAATCTAGCCAGCATGTGTTCTTTATATACTTCCTCTCCTGCCACAGTCTTTCAACTTGAACTTATTTTGAATACTGGTGAATGAGTGTGTGTTTGTGTTGTTACACTCAGAAAATACTATTTTATTTGTAATTTTTTTTCTTTTCCTGATGGTAGAATCAGGAGCAATCAAGTCAAATACCTTAATTTTTCAGTGTATGCCCAGGAAGGATGCTTTTATTCAGCATGGACAGGATTCCTCATGTACTGCTACTAATTTGTGGTTACACAAGAGTGACTCTGGTTTGCTGACTTCTAGTGTATGTGTGTGTCTAAGTTTTCATGTTCCTCTCTTCATAATGTGTGTTGTTAATTTATTATTGTAAACATTCCATTTGGAGCTCTAAGTCAATGACTTACTGCTGAGGACTTCAGTATGAAGACAATGTCTTTACTTACTGTTTTAATGTAATTTCAGGAAATCAAAAAATTCATCAAAGGTGTTTCTGAGAAGATAAAAAAAACTAGGGACAAGTATGGCATTAATGACAATGGCACAACAGAGGTAAATAGCTTAAGGAGGTAATTTTGTAGTTGTTTTCAGTCTTTGAAAGCTGTTGCTTTTTCAGCTGTTCTCTTTTCAGCCAAGAGTTTTGTATCAGTTGGATAGGATTACTCCAACACAAGTAGAGAAGTTTCTGGAGACCTGTAGGGACAAATACATGAGGTAAGTTTTTAGCCTGTTATTTTCTTAATTTATTCCCCCAAATTTAATGTTTGTTCACTTTGTTTGCAGTCTTAGGAGTACATTGTACTAATTTGATTGTATGAAGTTTGGTTCTGCTGTGAATGAAGTACAAATACAGAACAAGAAACAGTTTCCCTCAATGACTTAAACATTTGCGAAACAAAGGTAGAATGCAAAAAAAAAAAAAACCAAACCAAGAAACATTGCCTTGTACAGGTGGGCTTGTTAAGCTGGAGCTGAGCCTCATATGCCAGTTCTAGAGGTCTGACAGAGCTGAGGTTTTTACCTTGCTGTTTTGAATCATAATCAGATTTTTTCATTAGAAGACTCTTAGTAATTTTTCTTAATGCCCTTTTATATTTTTGAAATAAAATCCTTTCTCTTTCATTTTATATTTCCTGACAATGCAAAGCTATCTGCTTGTTTTTAGGCACCTTTCTTCTGAAACAGTAGTGAACGCAGTTTTCTTCTGTAGCTATTTACTTCTTAGAGCCACGCATTGTTTTGACAGCAGAGTCTGGTAAGAACCATAAGTGATAGGATTCAGAGTGAGATGAGAGAGAAATATTGTTTAAACACTTTTTCACACCCATTGGCACACATGTTCGCTTCCTCCCCCTCTTGCAGGAGATTGTTCTAAAAGAGTCCATGCAAAATGATGTCTCAATAGATCAGTTTTAAATCTACATGAATCTTTATAGTTACACTTGATCTCCAGAGTCTGTGAAGAGTTATGTCATATACCATGCCAACCTATTCTTGAATTTGCTATGCACTTGTAGAAGCTTCTTGTTTGTAATTCTTGGCCTCTAACAAAGTAGTAATAGTATGGGTACTTTCATCTCTTTATCCATTGGGAGTTCTTTCATTTCTTTAGACTCCTTGGATTTAATAATTGGCATGAAGCTATTCATGACACCTGCTTTGTGGCCTCACGCTCACCTGCATTGATTGTTTACTAATATTTTTTCTTTTTCTAGAAAATTCATGTCTATTTCAAGTTTTTAACAGAACTAGTTTAAAACAATTACCAGGTTTTTTGCTTTCAGTTACTAGCATTATTTGCTTATGTTTGTCTTAAGTGTTCTTAAATGTTAGTTGCCTATTTTACCATAGTGAGTTGCTTTAGTGTACTATATTATGCTGATCTACTGACTGAAAGATGATACCCTTGGAAAGGAACTAATTGCTGTGGTGTTTTTATTGTAGCAGTGAGAACAATAACCTCTACTTACAGTCACACAGAATTAATTCCTTACATGTTACATGCTAAATCGCTATCAGACGGCTATTTTGCTTGGTAGGAGTTCATCATGGAAAATGCAAGAAGTTGCTATAAGTTTGAATCATTTAGGAAGTGGTATTGTGCCTTAAGTTCAGAGGTTACATTTGCTCTAGAAGAGCAGGTCACATTGCACTCTGTGTAAGTTTTAGAATGCTAACTGTATGTTCTGAACAAAATTCTAGGGGAGAATCTATACCATCCCTCATGTCTAATTGTGAAATCACATGTTATAGCATAGTGGTTTTTTGAGTTTTGTCCTGTAAGGACAAGCAGTTCTTTGAGGACGTGAATTTTAGGGGGGGGGAAATCAAAAAAAAACAAACCGATGAAAATGTGGGAATGAGCACATTACATGCATAACTTGAAGGGAAAGTAGGTCATCAGTATAGGACTTTTGAATAGGATGAGAACAAGGCGGCATTAATATCTGGATTTTGCTCTGATTAAAAAGCCATCTGCATAATAATTTCTTTAAGAAGTCTTAAAGGTCTCTCGTGCTTAAACATTTAAAGGAGAGTTTTGGAAGTGTTAGCATATGGGATTTCCCTGAATGGAGAATCCTGAATCAGATGCTTGATACTTTGGAGTAAGAGGACAAGCAGTTTGTTTCTATTATGGGGATGTTAAACTGGATCTGTGTAATATGTTTGCAGCAGGGTATCTGCTTGCCTTACAATGAGATCAGTCTTGAGTATTGGCAACCTCTTAACCTTTCTCCTGTTTGTTTATTTAAAAATAAAATTTAAAAAAAGAAAAAAAAACAACCCACAAAACCCGAAAAAACTTCTCGTCTACTTACCAGAATAGTTTCTGTCTTTGTTTGCTTAGGATTTTATACCTTACTGAGATCTATGTCTCTTTATTTTCTAATGAGAGAATTTCTTCATCAGGGCACAGATGGAGCCTGGTTCTGCGGTAGGAGCTCTTTGTGCGCAGAGCATTGGTGAGCCTGGCACACAGATGACTCTGAAGACTTTTCATTTTGCTGGTGTTGCTTCAATGAACATTACTTTGGGTGTGCCAAGAATCAAAGAAATCATTAATGCTTCAAAAGCTATTAGGTACTAATATTGTTTTCGTTTGGGTTTTTTTGCCCCTTTGCCTAAGTGAAACCTGATGGAAAGAAATGATAGCATTTTGCAATTCCCAGTAATGTATTAGACAACACTGAATGCATGGAACACCCAAACAAGAAAAATCTAATGTCTGTCCAACTAAGTGATACTTAAGGCCAGAGAACAGACAAGTTTTGTTTTTCTGAAACTCAAATGAGGTAGTTATTTATTAAGTTTAATATTCCATTAGGTGTTCTTTATATATTATGTAACTTCCTGGTGTTTAGCAGTAGTTGAAGTATACCCTAACCATTCTGATTTTATTCCGAAGTATTTATGAAGCTATACTTAAATAATACTGTAATAGTGTATGTCATGAAAATAGTCACTGGTTGTTGTGTTATGATCTCATGTGGTTTTGCTTGTTTTTACCAGCCTAAAGCTGGTAAATGCACATTCAATGCATTTTCTTAAATGTACCTGAGGAAGCTGAAGGTCTCTTTATCTTACGAAATACTGCTCTAGATAAGAGTTATGTTCCATAAGGTAGGCTGTAATTCATATTGCTGTTTGTAAGCTAGTGGAGCCATTTCCTAAATGTTTGGGTTTTTTTTTTTTTTTTGTGCTTATGTGTGTTTATTCTTTGTAGCACCCCTATTATAACAGCACAGTTGGACAAAGATGATGATCCTGATTTTGCCCGTCTGGTTAAAGGAAGAATTGAGAAAACTTTATTAGGAGAGGTAGGAAAAATTGTAGTATTTCAAATGCTTGAAATGTAAATATTAGCCAATTGCTATGGGGCATTTTAATAATTTTCACTTGCTAATTATTTCATCCTTATCTCTTAAAGATCTCAGAATATATTGAGGAAGTGTTTCTTCCAGATGATTGTTTCATCCTTGTGAAGCTGTCTTTAGAGCGCATTAGGCTACTGAGATTAGAGGTGAGTTGTTCAGATCTTACGCAAGTAACATTCTGCATAAGAACTGAAGTGTCTCTTAATCCTGTCTCAGAAACACTAATCACACCAGCAGAAGTTAAAAAAGTAAGTGAGCAGAGGATGTCCTGTGGCTATATTATATCTGGATTTTACACCTCCCTTTTCTTTTTATCGTCAAATAGATAATTTTTGTTTCATTTGGAAATAGGGGAACATACATTCCTTTATTGGTGTCTTGCTAAATACAAGGATGCCACTTCCGTCCATTAGTTAACACATGGGCTGGTACCCTCACAAATTTATAAGAGTAACAATTTTTGCTTGTTTTTCTACCTTTTGCATTTTTATGTTCTGTTGAAAGACTGTTGCATCTATTTGAGCAGATTTGTATATGTGGAGAGAGACACCCTGATGTTTGCTGGCCTACCTTTTCTACAGGTGAATGCAGAGACTGTGCGCTACTCTATTTGCATATCTAAACTCAGAGTAAAGCCTGGGGATGTTGCTGTCCACGGAGAAGCAGTTGTATGTGTGACCCCTCGTGAAAATAGCAAGAGTTCAATGTATTATGTATTGCAGTCCCTGAAGGAAGAACTACCAAAGGTAAAAAACAAAGGTTGTCTCATGCTTCTGTGGGAGGTAATCAGTAATAATTTGGGTTCTATGGTGGGAAGACTAAATTAATTCTTGTTAGTATTGACAGTGAAATAGGCTCAGTTTGTAACTCCTAGATTGCTATGCTACTACTTTACAGATGAAGCCTCTCTTACGAATTTTAATAAATCAAATTTAAGCCTTGATACTTTCCTTACAATGTTTACTGAAGCATTCCAAATGTAGCAGTTACATGAAATAGTTATTTATTCTTCCAGCCGCATATAGAATTGTCAACTGCATGACAGTATCTGCAATTTTTGCAGCTCTTTCTGAAAAGACTATCTATTTGGGGTTTTAAAAACAATGATAAGAGAATCTCTATTATTGGCAGCATGCCCTTTTCATTTTTGTGTGGATCTATCACCATTCAGAGACCCATGTCTGAGTGTGAGGCGATCTGGCATCAAATATAAAAAGCAGCTACTGAGTAAGGTTTATAGTACGGTGTGAATGTCACATCTGCGCTAGTGTATTTAAGAGCAGAAAATCTTATTTCATTATGTATTTTAATGCAGCATTTACTCCAAAGACTGGAGCTTCTAAATGGGTTTGAATGCTGATAAGGGTTACCCTTTTAATACTACTTTACTGTATACATCAGAGTTAGTAGAATTTTTTCTGGTTTGTGAAGGTTGTAGTGCAAGGCATACCAGAGGTTTCCCGAGCTGTCATTCATATTGATGAACGAAGTGGAAAGGAAAGATACAAACTTTTGGTTGAAGGTGATAATCTGCGAGCTGTTATGGCCACTCATGGAGTGAAAGGAACAAAAACGTCCTCTAACAACACTTATGAGGTAATGTTTAAATGGGTTCTGTGGTGTTTTTTTCCTGCAGCATCTTTATTACAAGTGCTTGTTTGTGCTCAGACGCAGTGGTTGATACCTAATTAAGCCTGATTTCATTAATAGTTGTCAGAATGCATTAACACAAGAGAATAGTTTGACTGTCAGCACTGTTCACTTGAAAAAAGCTTTTTCTATGAATATTCTTAAAACAGAGAAATGCAGAGGGATAGTAATGGAAATGAAGTATTAATCTGACATCAAATGGGATTTGTTCCAGGAATATATTTGCTCCAAGCATTTGGTTTTTCATCAATCAAACATAATCTTTTGTGTAGGTAGAGAAGACACTAGGAATTGAAGCTGCTCGGACAACCATTATCAATGAGATTCAGTATACAATGGTGAACCATGGTATGAGCATTGACAGGAGACATGTTATGTTGCTGTCTGATCTAATGACTTACAAGGTTTGTTCTGTGGGTTTTTTTCTATATGTTATGTATCCTGTTTATACGAACTAATTTCACCATGTTTGAGAAGAATGAGTGAGCTAGGTAGCTGGAAATCAGGTTTAAGTTTAAAAAATTGTAAGTTATATTGATCAAATACTACTATTTGCATATTAAACAAAATGCTTAATTA
>JAOEHX010070224.1:0-25969 GCA_025448015.1 Bolborhynchus lineola | reverse complement strand
CAACGCGCAACCCTGCCGGTCCCAGAAGGCCTGCAGGGTCAGAAGCATTTGTTGGAACGTCAGCATAGGAAGACGAAAAAGAAAGCCGGCGGGCAAGTGCGCGATCCGTCTCGCGCAGGAATTGCCAAACCTTGAATTCTATCGGGTTTTTGGCCGGGCTCAGCCGCGGCGAGGCAGGTGAGAGGCGGCCGCTCTGCCGCTGCTGCTCGGTCTCCGCGGCTCCTGCCCGCCGCTGCCGCACTCCAGCTCATCCCTGCCATGCGCTGGAGAGGGGGAGCCTCGGGCCCTTTCCCTCCGTGCAAACCTGGGAGAGAGGTGGAGAACAGCGAACGCTGGTGCCAGGGCACAACAGGCGAAAGCAGCAGCCAGAAAGCACCGGAGCGTCTTCCCTTTGTTTCAGGACAATCTAGGCAAAGGCCGGATGAACTCTTCCCGTGTGGTTTCGGATGGCCACCCCGGGTCCCGCTCCTCCAGCAAGCTGCAGGCAGCCCGGGAGGCTGCTCGGTCGCTGCTTGCCGCTTTCGATGGTGACGGGGGGCAGGGGGACTTGAACAGCAAATGCCACCTTGGATTTTACCCTTCAGCCCTGGGCTCCGTGCCTGGAATCTGGCAATTAAGTTGGCTTTTGCACCTCGGGCGCTGGAAGTGGGTTTTTCAACCCGGGGGTGAAGCGAAAGCTGGGAGCCAGTCAGATAAATCAAAAGCTTTTATTTTACCCTGCCTGTAATTTTTTCCGCCTGTAACTGTGCAGGGTTCGCTGGTGATGGGAGCGCGATGGGGGTTTTCACCACCCTTCCCTGTGCCCCCTCCCGCACCTGCGGCCGTCGCATTGCGGACGCTGGCCTCGGGTCCCGCAGCTTTTCCGCGCCCGAGAAAAAGCTTTTTAGCGCGGCCAGTTCATTACAAAAGCGCCTGTTTGTTACGTTTCCCAGGGGAACGCGCTCAGAGCAGAAGCAATACGATTATTTTAGGGACGGGGAAAATCAAACGGCCGAAGAGGCTTTCACATGTAGTAAAATTGCAGCAACGGTTTGACAGGCGTGTCCAGTAGCCAGGACGCAACAGTGTCTAGCGATGGTCAAGAAAACTGAGTTTAAAACGAAATACCTTCCAGGCACTATGAGGCGTTTGTTTGAAGGACAAAGCTCTAGATGCTGCGGAGCTGCCTTGCCCCATCCGTAGGAGCTTTGTTCCGATTCACCTCCCGCCGGCTCCGATGGGAATAGGAGCTGCGCTTGGCAGGGAAGCCTTAAACAGCCGCAGGATTTCAGGGTGTTTGCAGCTTGTCTGTCCGCACGATGTTTTCCAGAGGAGATAAAGGTCTGACTTCTTGGATACTTCCTGCTGGCCGTGCAAATCCGATCCGTCTTACGATGTCACCATGCGCGCTTGGCGCTCCCAGGGAACCCGGGGGGGGGGGGGGGCCGTAGCGGGCAGGGCCGGGATAGCGAGGCCCTGCTCCGACCTGACATAACCCACTCCGCCCCCTCCCCGGATTCGGGTCTGCTCTTAGCCTCGTAGTGCGGAGAAGGGGAGCACGGCTTTGGAGGCGCAGACCGAGGGGAAGTCTTATTTAACATGAGACGGTGTTTGGACTTTAGTTGTTTTAAAAGTGATTTTCCCCACCCCGGGAGATGAGGGATCGGCAGCGTTCCCAGCCATCGCCCTGCCCTGGGGGTGCCTGCCCTCAGCCCCGTCGGGCTGCAGCAGGATTTCCCCCGGGTGTCAGTGCAGCAGGACCCAGCCCGGACCCGTAGGAAGAGCCCGAGGGGATCAGCTCGGCCGGGACGGGCGGGGGAATGCAAGCGGGCGAGTAAAGTTACAGAGCCCTTACCCTCACCTCTGCTCTGGCGTCTCCCGGCGATGTCCCCTCTGCTCCGGCGAGGGCCCCGCCTGTGACCCACAACCGGAGACGCATGAAATCGGCTGCCCTGAGGGCAAGCTACAGGACGGGACAGCGTGCGAGTGTCTGTCCCCGCCGAGCTGGCCCTGCTGGGCTTTTACGGGGTGGGTGGCTCTGCCTCCCTTCCTTGTCACCCCGCACCGGGAAGGCGGCTTCCCGGGACGGCCCAGTCTGGGTCCTCGCACTTGCCGCGATGCAGCCGGGCTGCCCTGGGCAGGCGCGGGAGGAGGATGAGGGTATCACCCCTGTCCTGCGAAATTCGCACCCGCCCCGGGGTGGCTGCTGATCCCGCCGGGGCGGCCGGGCCTCTTCTCTGTGATAACAAATATATATTTTTTTAAACACAAAATCCCTCATATAAAACCCCTCAAAACCCTAAAACCAAACCAAACCCCAACGAACAACCCTCCACAACTCACAAAAAACAACCAATAAAGAAAGAAAAGGGGGTATGCCTGCCCCGGGACTTTCGGACCAGCTTTAGTATTTGGCTCGCGGAGCCGGTTCCTCCTTTGGTATCCTTGAATTCTGCAAACAGAGGTGTCGCGAAACGCTCCTGCGGGATCCCGGCTCCTCGGCCCCGGGAGTGGGATCGGTCCCTTGAGTCGTGTTTTTATCTCGGAGCTCTTCGTTTTTGTGGCGGTCTGATGGGGAATGGGTCTGTTTCTCCGAAGTGTCCCGTTTCCGCATCCTCTCCGTCAAACTAAAACTCCGAGTGCTCCACGGATAGTTTTACAACGGTTGGGAAGAAATCCGTGCAAAACTGAAATATATGAAAAATAGAAACCGGCAAATACACTTGCGGGGCAGTGTTTTCACCAGCCTGACGAACATACAGTTCACTGAACATAAATTACGATATATTTCAAGTGTATGCCAAGAATAAAAGGGTGAAAAGAAACGAAAATCCTGTAAAAGTTCTTCTAGATTACTACTTTTCCTCTTTTTTTTTTTTTTTTTTTTTACTTTTTTTCTGCGTAGAATGCCCAAGGTTCGAAAACTTCAGGAGTCTGTCTTTAGATGTCAAAGGAAGGTCGCATAAATAAAACTAGATCTGCATTTTCTCCCTAATTCCTGCATTAATTACCAGCCCGTTTTTCAGCTGTAGAGGGAAAAGCACTATTTAAACCGCAGCCTTGGAGCCCCAGCAATACTGTAAGAAGAAAAGGAGGGAAGGAAGGAGCGTCCCCCGCGGTGCCTGCCTTGTTCCTGCCTTGTTCCTGCCTTGTTCCTGCCTTGTCCCTGCCAGGTCTGCGCCGTTTGCCGGCCGTTCCCAAGCTACCCGCCTATTCTATTTGTCAATTAGAGAACTAAAAATCTCAAGTGAAATGTATTCGGCGTTAAATACCTTTTTATTTGGCGGATAGAGTTTATTTCTTAAAGAAATTGGAGGGATTTGGGTTTGGCTGTTGCCGTTCTCTTACAGTTTTGCACTCTTTTCTCCTGGGCGATCCTCGGGGGTCAATTTTTGGTTTTTAATTGCACATTATCTTTCGCTCCTGAAAGCTAAAATTAGTGAGAGGAGCCGGTGGGGGACGGGGCTGCGCTGCTTTTGGAAAGGTGGAGATCCGTGGGGAGGGATGAATCCCGAGAGAAGGGGTTTGCTGTATCCTGGTGCAGCCCGCTGGGATGCTGGGGCTGAGAGGGGCCTGGAGCCTGCAGGGGATGCGGAGCAGAGAAAAAAAACCGGGAACTCGCTATCCCCTGCGGCTGAAAACCTTGCCCTGGGTCTGTCTCTTAGGTGTCTCCCGATCTTGATTCTAGCACTAAGCCCGGGGCTGGGGCTGGGACAGGGGTGCCTGGGGCCAGGAGGCTTCCTTCGGGGCTGATTTTTATAAGAGTTATTGGTTGCATTATTTGTGTGCTCAGACTCCTTGTAACCCTAGGGCTGCTCCAGTGTTATGTGTGCCTGGGGCTGCACATCCCTGGGGCAGCACCTGCTGTAGCTGGAGGGATGAAGGAGCACTGGAGGAACTGGAGAAACATCCCTTGGGCCCATCTTTCAGTCCCTGTCTCTCCAGCTCTCTAGGACAATGATATGGAAAAAGATCCCTGGGGAGGCAGTGCAGCCTTTCCGGTCACCTACACATGGAATGTTAGAGCAGGAGTCAGGAAAGTTCCCTTCTTCCTATTTCTGCTGTTTTTTGACCCCGGCCCATTGCTTTTTTAATATACAGCCCTGATCAGAGCTCAAGAGGATATTTCCTCCTCCAGTGTTTCTTTGGGCAAAGAGGCACCAACAGATTTTTTCCATAATGATGAAAACATCTGGCTGCCTTCAAGCTGTCAGGCCTGCATTGCTTCTTCCCAGATGCCTTCTCCCTTCCAACCCTCCAGCCACCCCAATGCAGCCCTTCTTTGTCCGGGGCACTCACTTTGGTGCTGCACTCCCAACATCCAGCTCCTGCGAAGGGATACTCAACCCAGTATCTGCACAGGGAAACTGAAACCTCCAGGGTTCACACTGCAGCTCCTTGGGTTTGGAAACACAATTTAGTCACAGCCAGCCTGGGGAGGTGGAAGTCTCTATCCCAAAGTGATTTTTCCCTCCACTGTGTCCAGCAGAAGTTGTTTCCCCCACTACCTCCCTATGGGTAGCTCAGGATTAGTTGTCTTGTGTCTTCTAGTTTGGCAGAATCCATTCTGAAGGGAAGGGCTACATGTGTGCTCTCAGCCAGGGTTCTGATCACTGTTTATGCTGTTAAAATACGCTTTGGTGAAAATGCGCCCTTAGTTGTGTGTGTTGTGTGTATCAGAGCTGGATTATGCATCTGCTTTTAAGAAAAGTAAAAAGACAGTAAACCCACAAAAAAAGAAGAGGGGAAGTATATAAGTGCTGATTCAGTGAGATCCTGAACTGCTGGGCAAATCTTAAATGTCCGCATTACAAGGGTCACTTGTGCTTGAAGCATCACACGAGAACTGAGGCCCAAACTAGGAGCTCTGTTGTACAATGTGATTTAAAAGAAGAAAGTCATGAAACTGAGCTGCTCCTGGAAAGTGAACAAAGGTACATCCGAGTAGAATGACTGGAAAAATAAATGCTTTCTCAGCCCACAAGAACACACTCTGAAAGATGCATTTGGCTCCAAGCAGTCAGAGCAGCCTGAGCCCTGTCTAGGGTGACTCTTAGAATTTCAGTATTTAAAAAGGAAAGGGGGATGTCCTATGTTTAAAAATATGACTTTACTTAGTCCCAAAGAAGAATAAACAAAGCAAAGGCAAAAAACTTAGATGCCTCTAGAGAAAAAATGTGTTTAACCACAATTCCAAACTATCCTTTTCGTTCTCCCCCCCACTTTTAAAAAGATGGACAAATAACAGCCAAACTCAAACCCATTGTGTCATATTCCAGCCTCTCTAACTTTGCTCTCATTGATGCCAAAGTTAATAAAAGAACAATAATATTTACAAAATATGAACCTGATCCAGTAGTTCACATTCAGGCTGCGCTCTGCACTTAAGTGATGGGAACCGTGGCAAAACAGAGCTCAAAATGGCCATGTATCTCCTATCTTGGGAACTTAAATTTCATCAGGGATGTGAAATCTCTGCTAGCCTGGTCCTTGGCTGTGTTAATGAGACTTTTGGTGTTGTGCAGGAGGCAGCAATGGACTCATTACTGGGGGTGTAACTTCGTGGTAGAGAACTAATGGAAATAGAGTAGAACCATTTGCTTAGTTGACTCTTTGGTTCTCGTTCTCACCACATTTATTCTGAATGACTTGTTAGCATTAGCTGGATTAAAGTTCCAGTAGGATAAAATGTCCTGCAATACAGATTTCTACTCTACATATTGATGTGAGTAGATGCCATTGGCTCTGTGTACTTCTTTATGATAAGCTCCAGCAGCCCTGGAGGGAATCTGAATTTTGAAAAAGCCTCTGTATGACTGGAGTCACTCTGAACTACGTTTTGTGTGTATCACACATGGGCAAAAACGAGGCAAAAGGGACATTGTCTGAGCTGCAACATCAGGCACTTGGCAGTGGGCTCTGACTCTCTGATGTGTACATTCCACATCCAGCTTTTGGTTTTATTTCTTCTTTGCTTTTTATCCTAAAGCTTCTGTCTCCCAAAGTGCCCAGGATGCACAGTGCTTATACCACAAGCAGCCACTCAACATTTAGTTTTATCCTTCCTCGTAAACTCCAGGCTTATTGTTCCACAGCAAACTGCTAAACCCCAGAGACAGATCTTTCCAGTTCCTTTCATTTCAGAGGTGTCTGAGAGCTTTGAAAGTCCAAGTGGTTTTGCTTTTTCCTACCCCTTATGTCAGGAAGAAATAATCCAGGAGCTTTACCCTTACTGCTGAAAGAATTTAAGATGCAGAGTTTGAGGTTAAAAGCATCCATTTATTTGGGGTACACAATGTGAGATAGCTGCAGTGTGAGTTAGAAGTATTTTTGATGTTAAAAGATACTACGACTTTCCAAGTATGTAGAAAGCACAGAGAAACTGCTATTTAGCAGGGTGTATAACTTATCTACAGTTTGGGTGATTCTCATGCAGGTGACAAAAAAGCATATTCCTGGCACAAACGTACAAGGTCAAATTTTTTCCTACAGACAGAAGTGTGCTACAGTTTCTTAAAGCAAAGATCCCCAGGACTTTTGTGATGCACCATTTTCCAGCCTTGCTCTCCCCTGAGGTTTTGTAAAAAGTGGGCAGGTACCATTTCGGCTCAGAAAGTGCTCAACAGGTGGAAAGAATGGCAATATGGGGCAAATCTCCATTAAGCAGGAGTGCTGCTTGGTCCAGAAGTAGCCACTGGCTTGTTGGGACAAGTGGCATCTTGCGGGAGCTGCAGCCCTGCCTGGGAGCTCCCAGGGTTTGGGGGAACAGGGGTACCCAGGCTAGGGGTGCGCAGAAGGCTCTGGCTGCTGCCCAAGAGTTTGAGTGTCCCCTTGAGCACCTGAGACCTCCACTGGAGGATAACCTGAGGCATGAAAACAGAAAAAGCCCAAAGCAGAGCAAAAAGTCATGCAGGCCCCAATAACCAGATAAATCTTGTGTCTTTGTCTAACTGAAGGCAGATTTTATCCATAGCCATCAACCAATATGAATAAGATGCTATTTCCAGCTGATGAGCTTGGAAAGCTTTTGTGCGTGAAAAAGCAGCAGGCTTTAGGTAGAGTGCCCTGAGCAGATCATTTACAAACTGCTCTCCCACTCAGGCAGACCCAGTTTTGGGGGTGAGAAAACCTACTGCAGACAAGTGTTGCTAGCATGTGCATCTGCCCAATTTGCAGACACCAGGACTGTTCTCAAGCTGGGAAAAGAGTGCTTTTCTCTTGCATTTTTTTGGTTACTTTCCATTTTGTGAAAGTTTAATCTGTCTAATTAAGGTTCTTCAAGTGAACAGTTCCATTGTGCAAACTTTTACCATCCTACCTACTGCTTTTTACAAGGAATACTGTCTCAGCCTGCTTTGTATCAGCTCTGTCTGGTTTTGGACACCCCATTCTTGAAGTGGGTTTACTTATATCTGTCGCAGTCGTACTTTTTTCTGATGGGAAGGGCTATCCTTAGGAACAGAAGCTGTTACTTCATCAGAAAGGTGTTAGGTGGGCTTAGCTTTTGATCACTTTATTAACTCAGACTTGATAGGCTGCTGCGGCAATCGCATGACCAATACACCAAGGCATGCTGTCAAACTCATCCCTTTCTCCTTTCTGCCATTGAAGTCTTCAGATAAGCAATAGTGAGATGTCTGTCTGGTTGATGGAACTAGCAGTTTCTGGTCTAATCCATGCTGGGCTACAGCACAAGTGTCTACCAAGGATCACAGAGTAGTATGTTTTATACAATACATGCTGGTGGGTAAATTTAGAGTTGACAAGTCCCTTACACAGTTGGAGGACTCAAGGACAGTCCTATCAGGTGGCAAATGGCTGGGGGAGTATTTATAATCCATTTGCTGACTGGAATTAATATGAATCTGTCATCCCTTGTGTCACTTGGGAAACCACGTAACTGAGGGCTGATGATGCCAATAGCTGCTGGTGATCTTTTTTGGCAGTAGATGAACATGCTGATCCCAACTGATTTCAGAAAAGAAAGTTGCCACCAAGATACAGCATCCTCTGAATCTTCTTTTCTCTGAGCTCTGTGGACTTGGGGAAATGGGACATGTAACACAGCTGATAGATTGAAGTCAGAACAATGCTAACGAGAGGGGTGGTTTGAGCAAAAGGGCAAAATGTTAGTGCTGGGTAAGATGCAGAGAGTGATGCGGCTTGTTTGGGGTCAGGATGTTGGAGGAAGGGTTAGTGAACTGGTTTCTATGGAGGGCACTAGTGCTTGGAGCATATTCCCTTGGAACAGACAGGTTTAGCAAGAGTCAGGGGAATAGGTACTGCCTTTTGTTTTCTTTTCTGTGCATGTATGCAACAACCTATGGATGACAAGATTGTGAAGGTCCCAAGAGGAGTATCCTCTATCTGTGCTTGCCTTTTTCCTCTGCCAAAGCACTTTGACAGTCCGACCTTGGCACAGGTAAGCCTCTCCTGCTGATGTGCCCATATGTCCAAATTTAGGATGCATCTAGATATGAGTGCGCCTGATAATTTGAGAGCAAGGCCTGCAGCAGATCTTGCTCTGAACACTGAACAGCCTCAGACTGGCTGCTTGCCATCTGACCTGGCTGCTTCTGCATCTCCTGGAGAAGTGATGCAGTTCACATGACATCAGGTACATCCACAAACACTGGCATACACCTCCTGGATGTTTGTCCAGGACTCCCTTACAGCTTGTCAAATGGCTAAGCTATTTGTATTAGTTGTCTTCTAAACAAATTGAACCAAAATAGCACAGCTAGCTAACCTTTCCAAAGGCTCCAGGTCCATCCCTTCTCTGCTGCTCCTTTCTATTATCTTTATTTCCTTTCTTTTCAGCTTGAACCATTGTATTCAGTCACTATTTCCCTATCAATTTGATATGCCTTGCTGTAGGTCATTACCTTTACCATTTGGCTTTTGTATATATTAAAAATATCTGAGTTTTATCAGCAGGAGTCCCCTATAAGCAACATGTACCCACAGCGGAGAGGTCTGTAAGCTGTGGACAGCCAAATACCCACAAGCTCGTGTTCAACAGCCACAGCTGGGCTGGAGCTGCTGCAGTCTTGGGAGAAATTACAACTGCATCAAGGTTTCCCAACAAATAACATCCCTTGGGTAACAGTTGGGTAGCTCTGTGCTGATGTTTGTGACCCAGGACCTCCAGCACACATCTCCCTCTATTTCAGCCTTCATATATGTGTATGAGGAAGGTTGACTCAGGGTGTGCTGTGGAATAAGTCCCAGCCCAATGTGTCTATGGTGGGTGCCAAGGAATTGGCAGGAACTGAGGAATGATGCGATGCAATGTGACAGTAAAAGGGAAAGAGTGATTGCTGGGTAAAGCCACAGGGTATGCGATTAGATTACAGCCTGTCTGGCAGGGAGACAAAACAAGCTGCTATTAATTTCAGAGGGGGAAGTAGCCTTTATTTGTTATTTGGCAAGAAGCAGTCATGTCTGCAGCCATAGGCAGCAGAAAACCTTCGAGAAGCAGTCAAAAAGCCAACTCAGCACCCTATTTCCTCCATGGCTGGGTCTAAGAGCCATGGACGCATGTGTATGTAGGAATGTATGTGCAGAGGAATTTAGGTAGGTCTTGTGCGAATAGAGATGCTAAAAACTTTAACAACTTTCCCAGAAGAAAAAATGGAAATAAGAGAGAAAATGTACAACCCTTTGAAGGTGAGTAGTTTAGGAGACTGTATACTTTTTCCACTTTGCCAGTGACATTAGCTAGTTAGAGTAGATTGTCCCATATTTGAGTGCCATGTGCTTCTGATGCTGTTGTTATCACAACAGAACTACTATATTCTCATAGCATAATGCTCCTAATGCTGGAAAACACACCTACCTGCTGGATGTGGCTTGCTCAATTTGCTGCTAAATAAGACAAAGCACTCACAGATCTATCACTAACAGGAGGATGTTCAAGGTGCAGGTGTCAGCTCAACATGTTATCAGAAGTCATTGCAGAAAATCCTACAAGTTACTAAAAATGACATTAAGTTTCTCTCTGTTGTTACAAGGAAAGTTCAATTTACATTTTAAGCCCGGGAATGTCTCTCAGAATATCTAGCTCTGCTCCTCAGTCTTCTGCAGGCTTGGCCCAGGCTCTCCACACACAGCCCATTGAGGGGCCTGGTTAAAGCAATAGGGCTGGTTGTCCATGGTGCAGCTCTGGCAGCACCAGGGTGATGCTCTCCACACCTGTCCTGACCTTAGAGCCTTCCTCATGCATCAGCTGAGTGGGTGCTTTGCTGTGGGGATCCAAATATGACTCTGCTTCGCCTACAGAATGGTGACAAAACCCTGTCTGTCTCCTTGCCATTGGTGGGAAGGTCTCTGGGGAAAGATGAAGCATAGGTAAAAACTTCAGTGAAAATTGTGGACTGCTTTTTGGGTTGTTGGAAAAGAAGAAACATGATTTGATGATTTTAAAATATTCCTTAGGCCTCCTACTTTAGTAGATCTGATAAATGGGAATAAAAGCCAAGGCTGTTATAGCTGAACTTAAAAAGTAATGAATTTCCTCTGGATTTCGATGCTTATTTTTGCATTTCTTTCTGTTCACAAAGGCAAAGAGACTGCTTCCGTCTTTTCCTCTACTTGGACACTAACCTCTTTCTTTGGAATGATGGTTTAGCCACATTTTATCCCCAAGCAATAATAGTAAAGATATATTTTCATTATATTACATACTCTGAGACTGTCCTCCCAAGTTTTCGACCCAGAAAGATGAGACCTTTAAGCAAAAGAGTTTATTCAGTGTTAGTTTCCTGGAGACTTTCCTGAGAAACAATGGGAGGCCAGTGACATTCCCCAGGGAGCTGCATGCCTGTCCTCTGCTTAATCCTCTGGTGACCCTCAGCCTGGAAAGGCGCATTTCCCCCTCTGCTGATGTTCTTTCCCAGTGTTGTCTGTGCATCTTCTTGCCTGCTCCTGTGCCCCAGAGGGACATGGCCAGGTTTCAAAGCTCTGTCACCAGCGTGCTGGGACATTTGGGAAAAGGTTCAGAATGCTGCCCCAAAGTTTCCAGGCAGGGTCTTAGGTTTCATTTCCTCCTATTTTCTGATCACAGAACAGGCGGAATTGGGACCAGATAGTTACAGAGGCAGTGCAGGTTGTCAGATGAGACTTTCCACTTCTATCTGTGTCTCCAAGCCCTACACATGCAGTGACCGCTAAGCATATGCACTACACTCTAGTTCTTGTAAGTTTCAGATGTTGCTTCTAGAACAAACACATGCAGATACACAAGGAGAATTGTTCTTCCTTTTGGGACAGTCTTCCCAGACTCCCGCATCCTCCTGAAATGGGAGATTTTGCCCTGACATATCTGAGGAGGACCCTTAGTTTCAAATGAAATTTCCTATGAGTTTTAAATGAAACTTCAGGCAGGTTTCATGGGGTTAGTGCAGGTAAAGTGACTGCGGGTAATATACCGAATTTACCACTTAGCCTGAGCCTGTGTGGAAAGGGATGCAAATCTTTCTAAGTTTGACATGCACATAGAGAAAACTGTATGGTAACCCACAGCTTGCTTCACACCAGATCTTTTCAGTATCTGAATTTGACTTCAAGCCCACGTACATTTCAGAAGAGAACTATATTCTGCATCCCTAAATCACATGAACTGCTGGAAGTTGGCACAGATTTGTCTCCAAACAGAAACCAGAGAAAAGGCTCCATTCCAGAAAGTCTGTTGCCAGATGGTCATTTGGAGCAGAAGGAAAAGAAGAAAATGTTAAATGCTGCTCTGCTTTGAAGAGTGGTTTTATAAATGCAGCTTAATGCACAGTTATGTTATTGGTTGTTCTTTCCAAAGTAGTGTCAAGAGGTGGATGTATATAATTTATCAATGTGTCTGTTCCCTGGAATGAATGGAAATGACATGTTTAAAGCAGTGAACTCTCAAATTTTTCTTTATTACATCTCCTTGCATTCTCCTTCTCTGCATAAAACACATAACTCTGTTGTACCCACTCACTGTTGACCAGTCCATGGGTCCTGTTATTTATCTTAGGCTTTTTCAGGTACCTATTTCTCCTGGTATTATTTTTTTCCTGGCATCACAGTTAAGCAGAGAGGTCTATCATTGCCTGGTTCCTCCTGTTCCCTGCTTTTGAAGAGAGACACTACCTTTGCCCGTCTGCTGGTATCTCACCTGTCCCTCACAAGTTCACTAATGGCTCAGATAACTGGCTCCCTGAGAATCCAAGGATAAAATTCCTCTGGGGAGAGCTGATTAGGAAATATCACTCTTATCTACATACTTTCCGGCTTATTCTGTCCTTGCTCAGAACTGAGCTCTCACTCTGCCCTTGCTACTAATTGGGTCATTGTTGATGCTATTGGTGAAGAGAAGAGCCAAAGCAGGCAGTGAGCACTGAGGCATCACCCAGGGTCATATGTGCTCCCGCACAGCTGCAGATCCACTCTTTCCTGCACTATACAGGACTCTGATAGGAGAGTTGTGAAATCACGGTTCAGGGAACTAAATGACAAATCACCGCTGTGCAAATGCTGATGAATCAAACCTTATAAGAGCAATTGAGCTGCTCCTTCTTTGTGCCTGGAGCTCTGCTTCTTTCCACCTGCAAGGTGGGGTATCTGTGAGGTGAAGCAGCGCCTTTGCGGCCCCTACACGGTTCTTTTTATAGACATATGTGGCGCAAGGTTGCCTTCAAGTGAAAACAGAAAGGTACTGCAGGGAGGGGAAGATGAGGACTATGGAAATCAGGGATATGAACATATGGATATGCACAGAGCACAAGAGAGCCCGTGAATAAAAAAAGACACAGGAACACAGAGAAATCCCAATACTCTGAGAAAATGTACATAATTTTGATAATCCAGACCATAATGTGGCCTGAGCAGCCCACGGCATTTAGAAACAGTTTGTTCTCTTTTCTCACTGCTGCATACAAATTCAAGCCGTGGCTTTGTGGGAAAAGGTGGTATTGCCAAAAGGAGGTGAAGCTTTGCCTTGGAGAGCCGGCACACAACGTGGTGGCTGTTCTCAGCCCTCCTCCAGTTAAGATCTCAGAGTTTTCTTTAGCAGAAATAAATCTTCATGTGCACTCACACTGACTGACACGAAGGGGATGATAATGTGCCCTGCAGTGTGCAGGAGGATGAGCTTTGCCCTGTTTCCCAGCTGCCCACCATTCCCTTTTTCTTTTATTGGAGAATCAAAAAATCTCATATACTGGCAATAGGTTATTTTGGTCCATTTGGATTATTTTTCTCACTAAGAAATGCAGCTGGTTTCAGAACTAATGACACAAACGGCAACAAAAAATTGGCTACGAGAAAGTGCAACTTTCTTGAAAATATCTTCTTAAATTTTAATTTCTTTTACTTCAAAGGCTCTTGAAATAATCACTTAAGGCTTATGCAAAGTTAGTATCAAGTTTACGGAGTTTCTGCTGGCAATTTTTAGGTGGGTCTAAATGAATATTCTTCCTATTTTAAGTATTTGCACCTCCTCTGCTGTTATTTTCAGAGTTATCTGAGAGATCTAGATGCTGACAGGAGAAAGACGAATTCCTCTCCAGAAGTGAGGAGACCTAACTGAAAGTGTCACCAAACAAACTGAAAACCTGAGGCAAACACCTCCATGTGCTCTGTGTTCTCTCCCTGTCCTCATCACCTCTGATATTGCCTAAGCAAGGGGAGGCAAAAGAGTGTAAAAGGTCATTTTGCTGCTGCTGCTGTGGTTTCAGTCACATCCTATACTCTCCCTGATGCTCTAGAGCTGCATGGCAGTGAGTGTGGGAAATCTGGGAGTAGGGAACAACATTTTAAACGACATTTTAGAGGTTGTAGGGACATATTAGACTTTTTAAACTCCTATCGCTGCCTCTGTGCAGGTAAGTCATGCTTGTTCCCTTCTGGTCGTGGATGTGGCTGCGCTGATACTGAGCAGGTTGGTGGCAGATGGAGGACTATGCTGGGAGCAATGCTCACAGAGAGGTCTGAGCAGAGAATTCAGCAGGTATCTCAGTTTTAGCTGGGTGGAAAGCAGTCACCAGCAAGGGAGGTAGGCAGAAAAGGGGTGGTGAGGGCTGAAGAGTTTAACAATAAAATACTGCAAACTATTCCCACGTTCAGTTGAACCCCAGTGCTGATGCTGGGGATACTGGAGGCTGTAACTCTCCATCTCTAATCAAAATCTTTAATCTGTTGTCTGTTCTGCTCCTGGCTGCAGCTGCAGTCCAGGCTGCCGTGTCCTTCAGGTCCGCCTCTCTCCGCTGCTGCGTGTAAAAGGTGCTTTCCTTCCTCTTGCTGCAAGATGGTGCTGCAGAATAGGGAAATGCGTCTCTGGGAGAGCTGCTGGGTCTCAGAGCCAGAGATACAGAAGGCATTGCTGCAGGGGGCCAGGGCCTCCCCTTCAGTCTGTGCTTACGGCTGTGAGCCGGTGCAGGAGCTGCTGGCAGCATGGGGGGACCTGGTGGAGCAGGGTGAAGGGGGCTGGTGAGCCCCTACAACGCTGGGGTGGGCTGTGGTTGCATCTAACCTGCCCAGGGAAAACTGACCGACTGGTGATCCCTCCATCTGCTGTCTGCTCTGCAGATATGGGGGTGTCAGGGCAATAGGGGTGGAAACTCCCTATCTGTCTATGCTGTATGACTGTGCCTTTTTCTGTGTCATGAGCAGGAGAAGAAGGGCAGCTTTGGCTTGAGCATGGTCAGCAGGTACAAAATCACTGACATTATCATGCTTTAAATCATGATGGTCATGTCATGAATCCTTGTCCTGCTCTGGACTGATGTAGACTGTAGCTATTTCCTTGCAGAAATCTGAGTTCACACTGTCAAGATCTTTTGCAGTCAGATTTTTCTGGCTAGCATGCTCTAGTGAAACCAGTGGCAGTGGTTTGAGATATTACTGCCTTACGTTCCCCAACTTGGGTTAGTGTGGGAAAGGACAAGCTGCACTTCCAGGTCTGCAGCCTGATAGCACGTTTTCTTGGGGGCAAATTGACCTTTGTCTATGGTCTAAGCTGACATAATGAACTCCTCCCTGGCACTCCGGAAATGGAAATGTGTGTCCCGTGATGCCAGGTTTGCTCCAGGTGTGATGACCACCAGCAAGCCACAGCAAAATCCTTTGGGCATCTTAAACTGGTCTGCTGTGGTTGACCAGAGGATGTAGGTCAGAGCCCTAAATACAGCCCTTGCACTGCATTTGTTCTGGGATCTTCCATACCTGTACACATTTACTTACAGGGTTATACAACTTACATGTTTATTCGTATTCTCAAGGGGAGACTTTATTACAAAAGAAAATAACACATAACACTTTTTTTTGGGGGGGAGTGGTGGTGTTCGTGCCTTTGAAAACTTTTTTTGGCCAGACTTGGTGATTTATCTTAAAATTTATCAGAATTGAAATGAGAATTCAGAAAAGAAATCATGAGAAGGAATTATTACATAAACGAAACTGATGTATCGAATGTATGTGAAGAAGTCAGTATATAGAGGCCTGTTCTGTATGTAAAGCTGACATGTTAAGGTTATTTTTAAGTAGTGAGTTAAATGAGGTGTTCTTTCTGGTCTCAGGGTCTTCAAGGTTTTAGCATTAGAATGCTTTCTGAAACACTTTTTCATGGGCAGAAGAGGAAAATAAATGTCCCTGCTTTTCAAGTCATTAATTAACATCTGAATGATAAAGTACCTCAATCAGATTGATTGAATACATCAGAATGAACAATTTTGATTGTTTTTTTCCATACTTGCAGTAAAAGTTATTTTCATCAAAAGCTTGTTGAACTTTTCGACATGTTCTTGTCATGGTCTGTGGCTTCTACCATTTCAGCAGTTTGACTTTCTTTTAAAATGCTGTCATCATGTATAATTTGTGCAATTTTTCTCTATAGTGTAAAGGATTTCAAGAGATTATGGTATAAGTTTGATTCTATTTCTAATGTCATTTAAAATGTATGTAGGTCAAAAGAAAAAGTAAAACTTAGTGAGAATAAGTTAATGGTTATCTGCACTGAGAGCACCCACTGGCTGTCTATATATAACCCAGCAAGTTTCTTTCAGGCTGACACTGGTTTTGTTGATGGCATCGGCCTTGACTGGGTACTATGTCTTTTTTTCTATTCTCAACCTCATGACATTCATCCCTAAAGTGCATGGCACCGAGAGTTGTTGTGAGGGATTTGGACCATTTTCCTCAGAGCCTACATGACTCTGCTTCCAAATACTGGCTGGAGGTGTTAGGAGTTGAATCCTTGTGTGGGAAGACAACCTGGCCTGGGGCATCAGGCACTGCTCTTGGAATAAGCATGCAGTCAGTTTTGCAAACTTAGGTGTCCTACTTGTTCTCCAGCTGCTGCTCTAGAAGGCCACTGATATCCAGCAGGTCCTGGGTCATACCTGCCAGCCATGGGTGCATATCTTGGATAACCTAGCACATATAAATGGCTCCTGACACCAATATTCCACCAACAATCCCTTCAGTCTCACACTAGACATTGCTGTTGTTCTGTTGCACTTAAGTAAGTCACTTCTCACTCCTCCTTTCATCCTTTGCTGTGGCTGTTTTGAGCGTCATCACCTTCGTCCATGGACTTTTGTACTGTGTATTTACCTGGATCTGAGGAGGAATAACAAGAGTAATAACCATGTGGCCCAGAGCCACCTCCAGCCGCAGCAGGTCTGACAGGTCCAGCTGGCCATCCATGTGCCCAGCAGGCTCCTGGTGTGCACCAGGCATGGCTCTGGGACAGCGCAGGGGCAGCCTGCCCAGAACTCATGCCCGTTTGAAGCTGGGGCTGTCTGAAATCTGGAAATTGAGTAGGGCACTATAGGGGACCGGTGGGGTGCACTGGGAAAATGGTGGGTGCATACAGGGATAGCAGGGGTCATGGATGCAAAATCATCAGTGTTTTGGCTTTCCCCTCCCTTCCTTTCTTGCGGGACAAGCACATCCCTTTGCACTTGGAGCAGAGTTCTGAGGGACCAGGGCAGCCTCCCTTCTGTGCTATGCTGTGTGCACAGGCTAAGCCGCATTAGAAGCTCACTTTTAAAAACTTCTTGATCCTTTTACCCACAGCCAGCAGAGTGGTAACATCTCTGGAGTTATATGCCTTCCATGTCTGCCTAGTCTCTCCTTGCAGAAGATGTACCTCTTCAGGGAAGGGATGACTTGAGTTTGCCTCTTGCAAGTGAGAAATTTCCGCCATCATCTCCACCCTCTTGAAATTCATGTAAGAGGAAACTATGGAGCAGCTAAAGATTCCCATTTATCTTCACTTTTCTCTGCATTTTCTCTGTTCCTTCTCTTTATTTTTTTTTTTTTTTTGGCTATTGTTGTATTTTCCTTTCTGTTTGTTATTTCCCTCTGTTCCTTTCTTCTTCATTATTTTCTCTCTATTTTCTCCCCTTTCTCTTCCTTTCTCTCCCTCCCTTGCTGCTGGATATTATGAGCAGTGACAGCAGCCCCTGGGAGCTGGAATCCAGAGAGATAACAGCATTGTCATGAGAATCAGTCTGCTCAGCTACAATTAGCCCTGCTGATATCTTTCACCTGGACAGAGCTGCCTTATCATTGCTACTTCTTGGAAAATGAGGGGTCACAGATACTGATCACAGATAGCATGACTCTGGCATTTCCCTCTGGTTTTCATGTTGCTGGAATCCCTTTTTGGCTCCGTTCTCCATACGATTAGTTTTGCATCTCTCTTGTTCAGCTGTGCTGCTGTCAGATGGAAAGCAGGCACCGAAGCTTTCCAACAGTTGCATGGCTGAAACAGAGACCCTGGGTAAATTCACCTGGTGTGTGACACCACACTTCCATGAATTCTGGATGTTTCTGAAGTTCAAAGCCAGAAATAAAATGATGCGTCAGTGCCCTGGGGCTTCTTTATGGTAAATTGTTGCCCTGTCTTTGGAAACTATTGAGAAGGGCATAAGGCAGAGCCAGCTGAGCTTGTAGTGCTGGGCTGATCCACCCACCCTCCTCCTGGCTGGTTGGGCAGTTCCTGAGTAGCCAAGTGAAGTACTCCCACAGCATTTTTTTTTTCCCACCATGGATGGGCTTTAGCAATTGTTTCATGAGTTTGGGGATGGTGAGGTTATCATTCTGCCCTTCCTTCTGGTGACAGTTCCACCTAACTGGTCATAGAAACATAGAATCATAAAATGGTTTAGGTTGGAAAGAACCTTAAGGTCATCCAGTTCCAATGCCCTGCCATGGCCAGGGACACCTCACACTTAACCCTATCACCCAAGGCTCTGTCCAGCCTGGCCTTGAACACTGCCAGACATGGAGCATTTACCACCACTTTGGGTAACCTGTTCCAGAGTCTCATCACCCTCACAATAAATAGCTTCATCCTTATATCTAACCTGAACTTCCCCTGTTTAAGTTTAAACCCATTACCCCTTATGTTATTCCTATGGTCCCTGATGCAGAGTCCTTCTCCAGCATCCAAAGAAGTTAAAGGCAGCTAATCCAGTTCTGCTTTGCATCCTTCCTTTTTTCTGATATCTTTCTATTTGCCTTATAAATAAAGATCTGCAACAGGAATAAATCCTAATCCCTTACCTTTCTGGAGCTTGAAAGCATCTGAACTGCAGGACAAGCTTAGCAGCAGAGTCACGTGTATCAGAGATGGCCCTCTTACTTGCATATTTTCTTTCTCTCTTGCTTTTCAATACCTTACAGACACAGCTGTCATTGTTAGAGATGTGCCAAGTTGCAGTAAGATCTTATGTACAGAGATACTGACATTAAACTAATGACACTTGGTCATAATGGAAGAGAAAAGCTAGATTTGCAGGGAATTGGTGCTTCACAGACAATTTAATAAAGCCAGCCTTCAGGACAGGTGCAGGGATGGCTGTTAATGTATTCTCTCACTCTGTCTGGCTTTGGAACAGATTAGTTCCATTTGCAGACAGTAGTGAGTGGGAATCAGCACAGTCCTATGGATACAAGCTGATGAGCTGATATTTCTATGTCTTCATTTTCCCTTTTCCACCTTTTCCCCTGATATGGTTAGACTCTAAGTCCTTTTTTTGCCATTTTCATATGAACTCAGGACAAGGGTATTGTAGCCTCAGTTGTGGCCTGTTGTATTTACTGCCAGTAGCAGCATTTTAGCTAATTGCACGCTCTGTTACGGTAACCTGTGAGCTGATGCCATGGGTATCACAGACACTGCACTACCAGTTGAGATGCATCACATCGTCATACTTACATTTTGCTCAGCAGGATCACACAGTTTGGAGTCACCTTTATGCCTTTGCAGTGATTTTGGTGGGTTGCCAGATTGCAGTCAGAATTACTTTTGATTTATCCAATACCAGCCCTTGTGTCACGCAGCTGCAGCATTGCCAGTCCCATAGGACAGTCCCTAGACTGTCCCAGCTGTATTTCTGCCAGAGGAGTGAGCTGTGTTCTGGGGGTGTGTGTCGCTGATCGTATTAGAGCCGGGGTTGCGTAAGCATTACTAAGGGTGTACCATGGTGCAGCTATACCTGCGATGCTGCACACATGGCCATGAGACAGCCCTGGGGAACCTGTGAGAGCATGTGGCTTCTGCCAGTTACTAAGGACAGAGAATGCTTATGGGATCAAATGTGCCTCATGCTGTCGCATGTAGTGACGAGGGCTGGAGGCTCTCTGCTGGGTTTAACCAGCACGTGCCTTTTACATAGCATCCTTCCAGCATGTCTCACTGTTGTTGCTGCTTTCAGGCTGCTGGGCACATGCTGTCCCTGTCTTCTCTCAGGGTAGGCCCTCCCTTCCTGCTGATGTTACTCCAAAGCAATTCCTCAGTGGTAGTACCTGGTTTATAATGGTTTAATAGGTTTTATGGCCCCTGAGGGTTTTTAGGTCATCTCATTTGCTCATCCTTGAGAGATAGGAAATACCTGTGTTTTTCTTTCAAAGATAAGGATAGGTGTTGCTTTGGGGACTAGGATTTATTTTTCCTATAGAGCTTAGACTTTCCATTGCAGCATCTGCTCTCTCTGTGCTGGTAGAGATCCTCCTGTTAGCTGCCCACCATCCACTAGAACTGTTAGTCCTGACAGGAGAAAACATAGGTGAATCGCCAGAGGAATGTGAATCCAGTAAGTTGCGACATTTGTATGTTTATCTGACCTTCAATGTTTACAAATTTGGCTGACAGCCTCATGAGAGAGGGTTTGACCAACTTATTGGTCAATTGGGCCTTAATGCTCTTCTTGTTTCTGGTCAGTCTGGCAATACTGTAAGAACACCTTGTTCCAAGCAAGTTCCTAAATGACTTTATATGTACTTAAATGGCATCATCACATATTCTCAGTACTGTCTCCTGGTCCTTTTTTACTCCACCCTTTCAAGTTTCTGACTTCTATGCTGTTGCTCAGAATAATTGCTCTATTTTCCTGAATAAATGGTATCATCCTGCTACCATTTTCATTGGGAGGGGAGGAATGGCTGGTCTTTTCTGAAGAGAAAGCCTGACCACTTCTCCAGGCTGTACTACGGCTGTGCTGTGTGACCATCAGAGGAAGGGGAGAGGCTGTTATGTGCAGGATGGCCAGAATTCAAGCAATCTGGTATATTTGTCATAAAGCTAGTAAACTTTATTTCAGGTTTTCAAAAGCAGCATGCAAGTCTTATCTTTCTCATATTTTACATGTCATCCAATTCTGGATGCTGTTGAAAGATGCTATGGATTGCCTGCTCTTCCATGGCTTGCAAATGGTCTGTGCTTAGGGAGTGCTGCAAAAAAACCCCCGTGCCTCAGATCCAGGCATTTCTGAATGTGGGATGTTGAGAACAGATTATTTTCAGCCTCAGCTATTTTCTGACTTTAAGACTATTCCTGATAAGCCTATGTAGTCAGGAAAGCTTCAGTGATTTCCAGCTCCAGCAGGAGCCTAATCTGAATGTCCTGCTATTATCAGTAACACGTTTTACCAGAGACTTCAGTGAACCCAAGGTTGGGCCTTTAATTATTGTCCAAGACTCATTCCCTGGTTCTGGATCATCAGTGTGGCCAGCTTTCACTGGTCCATGTAATAAAAATAGCCACAAAATCCATCTCCTCTTCCAGGAATCTGCAGAGTCAGACGGCTGCTGCCATGGGCTGCCCAGACCTTCGGGAGCCCTTTCTTGCTACAGAGCAGATTCAGCTTCCCTGGGCATCCTCTGGCCCATACAAGGCATCCTGGCTACAGTGCTTTTAATGGGCTTCTGCAGACTCCTCATCAGTTAGTGTCAGCTTTGGACCCGCACGGGTAGGAGGTAGATCTGAGGGAGAACCATGTAATTTTGGAGATTACTTGTTCAGAGCATCTTGTGCAGGGAGTTAATGCTGGGGGCCCAGGTAGACACTGTTTCTTTTTCTGCATGTGGAGGCAAAGGACAACGTTCCCTTCTACCAACTGTGATGGAAACTCTTTTTGGCCAGCTCTCTCTCCTATGATATACAGATCGGTTTTGCCAAGGTTGGGACTTGCTGACAGCCAGGACCTCCCACAATTATTAATAATAATAATGATATATTCAAGAAGGCTTCAAGGATGTGCACTGCACCCCTCTGCAAACTGATTTCATAGTGGCTTGATTTTGTGTCAGTTTAACAAAATGCTGAATGTGCATAGTTCCTCCTCATTTTATCTTAAAATAGGACATCTAAATAAGGCACTCTGTAGGCCTTTCCCAGTCTTTCCTGGCTGTCAGCTTTCACTGAGCTTCCCCACACCTCCCACTGCATTTTTCTCCAGGGTAGGAAGAGACTCTGCAATGTAAGTGGGATTATTCATGGGTGACAAATGTAGCCCGATGTGATTGTGGGACAGAGAAAAGCAGATACAAACTGCAGAAAATATGAGAAATGGAGTGCAGTTTTTGGAGGGGATTACGTGCATAATGTCTTATATAGCGGAGGGCTGATCCTCTGCTGTGTTAAAATGCAGCCTGGGTTTAGCCTTTCCATAAGCTGTGACACTGGGGAAACTGCTGCTGTCTGTGCCATGGAGGCACTCTGCTCTTGCATGGAGGAAGCCAACCCAGGCTTTATTTCAATCCAATTGAGGTTCCTCTTGCAGCACCACTTGTCAGGGCTGGTCTCTGCAGTGTCACCAGAACCACTGAGATACACGGCAATAGTTTGACTTGATGATCTACGAGGTCTTCTCTAACCTGGTCAGTTCTGTGATTCTATGTCCAGCACACTCTCTGCAGTGGCATTGCCCCTCACGCCCTACTTTCCAGCAGTGGTGGAATGCCCTTAAAAATGCTATATCCCCATGTACATGGAGAGCCTCACAGCAGACTCTCAAAAACTCCTTCTTATTTTAAAAGAATTTATAAATAAACTCCAAGCCACATTTTTATAAGGGAGGATGGTATTTGCAGAAAAGGTCAAGGCTGTAACAGTCAGCATCCTTGGAGATAGGAATTCTCAGCCCCTGCAGCTTCCCATAATTTGTCATGTCTTTAAACCCTCAAGTCCCCATTTTACATTCCTGATCGAGAAAGACATGAGGTTTTGATTTCAAAATTAAATGCTCCACTGGCTGGGGATGTTTTTTCCCTAAAGAAAATGTACAGAAACAAAGATTGTTAGGACTTCACTAATTACATGGTTATGCTTAGCCACAGCCCTGTGCCAGGACCTGTTAGTGCTGGGGCTGCAGGAAAGGACCTGGAAAGGACCTTGGGAGGCATCAGTGAAGCTGCTGCCTCCGGGGAGGTCCAGATGCACCCCTGTACATGCTCTGTCCATGATTCATCTTTGGTCGGTCACAGGGCAGGTGGCCATGATGGGTGATGCAGGCTTCTGGCTCCAGGCTCGAGATCTGCTATATCTGTCGCTGGGGAAGCATGCAGCAATTTCTGACTTTAGCAGGTGTGAGAGAAGCCTTTTCTGTGAGAGTCTGCGAGGAGAGCATGGAAACACGAACATAACTAGCAGTGAAAACTGAGTGGGATTTGTGTTTCTGGTGAGGTGTCAGGAAATAGCTTTAAAAATGCGCTTCTCAGAGGCTTCCCAACAAGTTTTAACTATTCCTTCACCTGGGAAGATCACTGCAGTGAATTCATCAGGGTGACGCAGCAGAGAGCTGCTCTGGAGCTGCCTCGGCTCTCGTGGCACCTCCAGGCGTGGGCTCGGGGAGGAGAGCGAAGGGCAGTGCTGAGGAAGCGGTAAAGATGAACACAGAAGCACTGGCAGTAGGTTTGACTCAGCTCACTATGTGGGCTGACATATGTAAATTGCTATATACATTTGTAAATGTTTTGGTATGCCTGAGCAAGCCGATATCTGGAATTAATTTTGTTCTTTTGGGAGGCTAGCAGGGAGCCTGTAGGAGAATAAATCCAAATGGACCACATGTATGAATGTTGGTTGGATTTGTGTGATTGGATGAGACCTGTGTATGGATGCGCATTTGCAATCTGAATTGCCTTGATTTGCTTTTCCTTACCTTACTTGTAAAGTGACTCAGACCAAATCGAACTGAGATCACCCCAGTCTTGAAGCAGACTTATATGCTGGTATTAAACATATTTTAATTTGTAAACTTCAGATGATTGTGCAATGCAGAATCCCTGCTCTGCAGTGTGGTTTAGGGCTTCTTTTTCTCTTCGTGCTTCTGTACTTCTTAATGTCAGCACTCTATTACTTACCGTGCTATTTTGTGAGATTTGATGCCCTAAGGGAAGGTAAAGGTCACTTCTCTATCACTAATGTCTAACCACTTTTTAGAGCAAAATGCAGCCTCACCACTTCACAGTTCAGGAGATGAAAAATAACTTTTCAAGTTGAAATTGCAGGGAGGATGGTAGAGGGAAGAATGCAGGTACCTCAGCTGCATCACAGCTAAGAGATGGACCAGCTCCTGCTTAAAACCACAATGGGCTCTTGCGTGGTCCAACACCAGCACAAGCTGTTCCTTAGCTGTAGTCTGACTGCAGCTGGGTCTGAGATCACATCTACCAAACTGTGACATCTCTACTGGCAAGATACACTTTCCTGGTGGTGTTTGATGACAGTCTGAGGCAGGATTATAAAGAGCTATTGCACCTAAAGGCAAAGAAATGCCACAGGTTCTAGATTGCTGTGAAACACATTTAGGCTTGTGAAGCCCATCTCATCCAAAGGCTTCAACTGGCTTAGTTATTTTTAAACCACACAGAAGGAGTGTTAAAAATGTGCTTTTTCATGCAGCCTTAAAAAAACCCTGTGCTTTATGTTCTGAGGTGCTTTCTCATAATTTCCCCATCCCCTTGCTGCCTACACCCCGATGCTGTATGAAAATGACTTTGGAGACAACACAAAGTGCTGTTTCTGCAAATTGCTTTTTGTGCATCTTAGGATTTTGCTTTTTTCGTTTGCTGAAACTCCAGGAAGCATTTAAAATTTCGATATCTGATCACTGCTGGGATGGTGATGGAATGATCTGAGAGAGAATTACAGCAGTTGTACGTGTCTGTTTCATTCCTGTACAGAGCTAGCGGCTGGTATTTACTGATACCTTATTAACAACTGACAGTGGAGATCCGAATGAATATCCTGGTTTTAAGGTCTTTTATACATGCAGGTCAAATCTTACCAGCTATTACAGCTTTTGGAAAGCATTGCTATTGTATTTGTTAATGGGTCCAGTGCTGGGGGTCGCTCCCCCCTTGCCATGGTCAGGCGCTGTAGTCATCCACACATCCCTTTCCTAGCTCTGATGGGATGAATTTATGGGATGCTGAGTTGCTCCTATAGCAAATCTGTCTGAGCACAGTGTGCCAGCCACCTCTTAAAGGACTCTCGTAATCCAAGATCATCAGGGCAGTGAGAAGAAACCCACCAGTACCTGCATCTCCTACTACTAAGCTAAATGCAGCCTAATTTAAAGCGGATGAGATGGCTCTGGCATGCTACAGTGAACCCTGTGCATGGTTTCTGCTAAAAGAAACCACCCAGAACAAGCATGGGCTTTTGCTGAGCCTGAGAAAGGCATGAGCTTCTGCTACCTGTGTTTTTCATCCTCTAGTTTGTCCCACATCTCCCCTTGAACCAATCTGCCAGGTGCGAGCCAATGGTCTCTGTCTCCCAGGGGAATGACACACTTGTGTCGAAGTCTCCACCCTTACACCAGTTCTTCCCACTCCACAGAGAGTAAGGACTGGCTCCATCCCCACATCTGCCCCAGCCATGGCACCTCTGCTGCTGCATGGCTGGCACAGGCTCAGGGGGACGAGCAGACAGATTACCTCTGCCCCTCTTGGCTGAAGCTGCTGGCCCAACTTCAGAGGGCTTTTCTTACCCCTTATCACATCAGCTGAAATTCCAGCTAACAAACCCAGGCGCAGACTTATTCAAAACATTTATTAGTGTTTAAGGAAAATAATAGTGTGAAAGGTACAGAGCTTTGTCTAAAGTCATATGCATTTTCTTTGTTTTTTTTACAAGCTTATTTGGCTGCAAATTCTACACGAGATAAAACTAGCATGTTTTTCTCCCAGAGATTTGGAATTAAGGACAGTTCACTTTTTTTTTTTTTTAATTTTCCTTTTTTTTTTCTCCTTTTAGTTCAGCACTTTCAGTTAGGACAGCATTTTCCAGGGTTTTCTGCTATAGTTTTCCAGTAGGCATTTTGCTTCTCCCATTATTTTCTTTTCAGAACAAGGCTCATTCCAGATGCAAAGCGTAAAGGAAACATTCATATCTTGGCTTTTAAGCTAAACCTCCTTCATGAACAGCAAGTTCACAAGGAATGTTAATTAAAGCATCATACAGTATCTAAATGGACTTTTTTCCCTTTTTTATAAAGAATTAAGGCTATGTAGATGTCACAATAAAATAATCTCAGGTAAAACGCACCCTTTTTGTTAGATATGAAAGAAGGTTTAACAATAAATAAATGATTTATGCTGTCAATAACATTATGGAACTGTATAAAATTATATTTACGCAGCTTTAAACATAAAAAAACCCATACTAGTGGCATGAATATATACAACACAGGTCATGACATACGCTTAAATTATCATAGCC